>VZTO01008129.1:269502-290731 GCA_013400615.1 Syrrhaptes paradoxus | reverse complement strand
CCATGGCAGGGGGTGGCACTGGAAGATTTTCAAGGTCCCTTCCAACCCAAACCATTCTGGGATTCTATGATTCTAAGTCTCTAAGGTCTCTGCTTCTCCCTAAGTTATTTTAAGTTTCATATTAATTTCCCGACACGCTGATATTTCTGTGGCTATACCTTTCCAACAACACTGATTTAAATAGTTGTGTTTGGAAATTATTTCATTTTATTCAAGTGCATGATCTAAGAAATAAAGCTATTTTGCACGGTTTGTTTGGGGTTCTCTTTCTAACGGCGCTCAGTTACAATTAACCAGGTACTATGCTGCACAACAGACGTGCAAGAGTGCTTTTCCCAACCACCTCTCTTTTGAAGCCACCATATCAGGTTGAAAAAATATGAGGTTGGCAAGGAGTCAAATGAACTTATTGCTGCCCTTTGACCTCACTATGGTATATGGCTTTCTATTCTGAGTTTTTGATGGTAATACATAGGAAAAAGCATTTCTAGGAATGAACAGAAGATTCCACACATAACAATCTTTTACTAAATATTTTGCAGAATGCAAGGATTGCAACAAAAAATAATCTAGGGTTTCCATAATTCAAGACAGCTTTATAACATGAGACAAAACAGCAGTGATTGTTGACAATTGTTTGGCAATGCCTTTGTTTATGCTAACAAACATTGGGAACAAGGTGCTATTTCTGGACAGCACTCCATATCCTGTTATCTGGAAAATGCCTGAATGGTCAAGCTGACAAACACCTATATCTCTTCCCTTCCCTCAACTTATTAGCAGATGTATGATATACTAATGGCACACACTATTTCCTGTATCCTGGACCTTTTGTTACTAAAGCATCTTAACAAAAGATTTGGGTCCTCGGCTTTCATAGTACTTATGTTTTAATTTTGTAAGTAGGGCTCTGATACAAACCCATGCTATGTACCAACCCAGACCAAGCAAATGCCGCTGCTTTTTCAATACTTTCCATCCTTATGTGAAAACAGGATAAAACAAAACATAAAATTACTTTCTCTTGAAAGGCACCAGGTATTTTTGGTTTTCATTCCTTCCAGAAAATAACGGGTATTGCTCTCACATATTAAGCACAGCAACAGAATAATCTAAGTTATAAGAGAAACTGTAAAAAATCTGGAAAACACTTAATAATAGGGTATAACAAACAAACAAAACTATAAATTCTAGAGAACCTAAAGCAAAAGCTTTGCCTTTTAGTAGAATAGTGGTCAAAGAAGCTAACTGTCAATGTAAAGGTTTTATAATTTAAATTTAAGATTGTAATGCTCAGCATTTTTCTTTTGCATGTATCAAAATGCTAGTAAGCACAGAATGACAGTGTTTAAACTTACTGTGGCAAACAAAAACATTTCAAATAAATAAAGATGCTGCACCCTGACCCTTAAGAGACAATGGATTAACAAATCAATATTATGCTATGTATTGCCATAACCTTCAGCACTAAAAATAGTGTAAATAGTAGTAGAAATGTTTTAATGCACTCGTTTCGCAAATCTGCAAGAGAAAACTTACCATCCACATAGAGTCTGACACTGTCACACATAAAAAAAATTATCTAGAAACCAAGAAACATTTGCTGACAAAAAAGCAGCATCATTTTGAGTGTAAAACATCATTTTGAGTGAAAACATCATTTTAAGTGTAAAAATACAGTATTCCCTTCTAGATGGCACATCTTCTCACTAAAGAATATTTGGTTGTAAAGACATTTTTTTATTTTTTCAAGGACAGGTAAGAGCAGACTATATATTGAGAAAGTGACTAAAAAGAAGAAAACTACCTACAAATAAAATCATGCATTTAGGCAGGTTTTCTTGCTTGCTTTTTTAATACATTTACATAAAAATTGACATTTCTGACAATCTCTCTTTTCCAGCAAAAAATTTCAGGGTGCTGAATCCAAAGGGTTTGTCAATGAGACATATAATGGTGAGAATTTTTGATTGAAGGATGCCATGACAGCTAGATCTCCCAGAGAGATATATTTGCATTTCAGTGTGTTATCTTGCTGAGCATTTCAACCCTGTCTGTAACAGAGCAGCTACAAGCAGGTAGCCCATTTCAGTGGGCACATTTCAATTTTAAAAGTTACTTGATCTTGATGGTTTTTCCTCCTTCTTCTGAAGGAGGACCAGCCTCTATTGGTGTAGATATCTGTATGATAGCAATCACATTCACCTGTTTCGCAAAGATGATCTGTTCATCTAATGTTTGTGAAGTCACACTAACAGGCAAGACGACTCTTTCCTGTCTTACCTTTATCTGAGTGACATTTCCTTCAAGTTCTGTAGGTGCCTGGAGCTTCCACTTCTCCTTGCCCTCCAAAGCCCGTGTGCTCTGCTCAGACTCTGCTGCTTTCCTCCACACAGCTATTCTCCCCTTGTTCGTACCAGCTGCTAAGAGACCTGCCATTCACAAACCTTTTAGGCATTTCATATCTTAACCAACTTCAGAAAAACAAACTCACATCATACAAAGTAGCAGGCAGCCCAGCTCTGGCTCCAAGGCACTGAGAAGCCTCCTTCTAGCAGCACCCATTTCTTTGCCCTCTTGCAAAGCAGCATCCTCATCCTGAACTGAAGGAACTTTCCAGAGAAACAACGGGAGAAGTTTCACATGGCAAGGCCCATTTTCGAAGCTACCAGATGACGTGATCTTTTAAATTCCTTCATTTTAACCATTTGTTTTCGAATAGCTGGTTTTGTAGTCACCATGGGCAAGTCACCACTGAAAACCATTCTCGCAGACACTACCTATGCCTACGCTGGTGGTGCACAGGAGGAGCTCTGTAGAAAACAACCACTTTAAGGACCTGACGGCCACACTATACGTGTTTGGCGAGTTCTACTTTGCATTAGCTCTACTGTGGGCTTGTAGACTGAACGCCCATAACATGCTGGTGCACATCAGCTGTACTCCAGGAGTATTTGTACCAGTTCAGTGTCAAAGGGAATCCAGCTGGCGTGCTGGAGACCACTCCACACCGAGACAAAAGTGTGATGAGCACCAAGTAATTTCATTGTACCTTCCAAAGCATGCTCCTGATCTGAACTAAAACTTTTCCACATCCCATGATGTTACTGAAACCCTCAGTATCAAGACAAACATACTGAAATGACTACAGGGCACTGAAGGCTGAGGTTTGACAAGATTTAGGATCCAGAGATCACAGCTGCTGTGTTATTTCTCACCTTTAGCACTGCAGTAAGAAACACAGTTAATACATTCTCCTCCCTCAAAGCCAAATTGCACATCTGGGGAGAGTACATAGTTCTCGTCTCGGTCCAAATCCCAGAACCTAAGGTACACAAAACAAGAGTGTTAACAATGCTTTTCCTTCCAGGTGTCTTGCTAAACACAGTCAATAGGATGCTGTACATGGCACTAATTTGCTGTTTCCATAATGCCCAGATCATTCAATTTTTAAAATTAAATTGCCAGCAGCTGCCTCTGGAATGTGAACTTCTTAACAATCTCCTTCCTTTTCCTTTAACTTTTTGATCTGCAGCGTGTTTTGCTATATTCTCCTATGAAGAAAAGAGTCAGTATCAAACCCGGCTTTAAGAAAAAAAGGAAAGCAGTGAGTTCTAGTTGCAACTTTCCTCCTCCCTAATTATGCTTCCTCCTCAATTTTAAGAATATTCATTGGTTACCCAGTAGTCCTTTGGATTCAAGATTTATTTTCTAGAACTAAACACTGTAATCAAACATACTCCTTCTTGATACTTTGTCTTTATCACATTCTCACAAAACTAAGACAATTTTTGTCTGATAATTGCAGATAGAGGCTCAAGAAAGTGAAGTACTGATGTCAGTAGAACACCCTCCCTGGCAAAAAAAGAGGAAATAGGTAGAGCCAGTCATAGTAAAGACAGGGAAAAAAAGAGATTTAATGCTTTTTTAAAAAAAGATGCAAAAGTATAAAAACCACAGAACATGGTAACATGGCAAAGTAACATAGTCAGTTTAAAGAATTAGGGATAGAGGTAACTGAAGTACTTGTATTACAGTAACAGAGAAGCATCCTGAAAAGCAAGCACTTTTTTTCCTGTTGCTGATGCTATTACCATCCTAAGAATCAGGCAATAATAGTGTGAAGAACAGCAAAGTGGGTATCTTTCATGCAAAAAACCCAAAATGGATATATTTTCAGAAGAAATCAATAATAGCACTCAAGAAAGGAACAGATTTGGATAGTACTGCCTGACCAAATAAAATAACTAGGGAGAAGGAAAGATTAATAGAATTAGTTTTTGTCCTCAAGGAAACAGATTTTTCATTTCATTTCTCTATTTATTTTGAGAAACAAAATTGGAAAATATTAGGAGCTTCTTCGTTACTGGTAAAAAACAAAACAACCAACCACAAAAAAAAACAAAAAACCAATTCAGTACAATATTCAGTGCATTGCAGACCATAAACCTTTCAGACGGCACTTCCCATGGGCAGCCAGCACAGCTGTAAAACAGGATTCTTACCTGATGACGGTCTCACCCAGTGCTGTAACAACAAGGCTATGGTCTATTAAAATGATGTCTGCAGAATGACCTGTCTTCCCACTCAACTTCACCTGTTAACCGTAAGGAAATAAATAAATTTACAGAAGGCAGGAGGAACACACTGAAAGACAGTAAGCACCTGAACTGCCTAGTCTGGCTAAAGAGTTAAAATATAAAAATAACTAGACCTGTCTGTCAGTTCAGAGAGACCAATGGTTTCTCTCAGGCAGTGACCACCACTAAATGCATCAAGTATATGATGTATATATTTACTAAAAGAAACCTCGCAGTGGGTTAATTAAGTAGATAAGGAGCAGTTTTTCTCTTGAAACAAAAAACCTCTCAGAACTTGATAAAGATTGCTTTAAAGTGTGAAATACCAAATCTTACTTCTAGTCAAAAATAAGTAAAATAAGAAGTGGACACTCCTACAATACACAAGTGCCTAATCTTTTTCAACATTAGATAAAAAGAAAAAAAATCTCATGAAGGTAAAGGTTTGGGTTCTATACCCGCAGCAGTATTCTCCAACAGTACAGTATTTTATTTGAGCCAAGGTGATTATAAGTCCTGGCTGAGGTCACCTTGGGTTTTGTCCCTGAATAATAATTTTTGGGTCACTACGTTATTATTTGTGACTCTGTGACTTGTAAGTTATTTTTTAAAAGCTTCCTAGCCTTTGCAGCTGTGAAGAACACATTCACAATGTGAGAACTAAAGTATTTTTCAGATTTGCAGACAAAGACAGTATCACCAAGAGGAGGTACTGCTGCTACTAATCTGGAACGCAAGACACCTCCAAGCGACTGATGACAAAACCGAGGATGCAGATTATCAACTATTTATCCACACGACATTTTAACAAATATTTGGTTATATTGAAATTTTCAGTTCTTCTCTAATTCACTAAGACAAGGTAAAAAGATTAACATAGGGTCAAAATGAAAGAAATTGAGAAAAACCAGGAAGGCAAGATGAAAACCATCTTTCCAAGTTCAATAACACATCACTCTTCTGCTTTTAAATGAGCATATATTTACTCATCAAGGTATTATCTAAGAAACAAAAATGAGAGTTGATTCATTTGTAAGCAAAAAAGTGATAATCAAAAAACCCTAACAAATACTCATAAAGATTAAACTTTGCAACTTTACCCTGGAGTCCAGCTCTTACCTTCATGAGCTCTTCTGCCTCTCCCTCAAGAGTAACTGCATGCAAGGACAACTGCAGGTTCTCTGTTATTACAACTAAAACACCTCTTTCCTCCATGAACAGCAGCTTTTGGACCAGACTGTCTGTGGACAATACATGCCTTGTCTTTCCTTTGGCGTTCACATAATGCACAGAACCTGTAGCACACATAAACAAAGTATAGTTTTAGCAAACAGTTTTGAGCTACAAAAATCAAAGCTGCTGCTTTCTACCATCATCAAATATTCGTCAAGTGCTGAAAAGGTAAAAATAACCACAATTCTTTTGTCTTCTAGTTTATCTCAGGATATGGATTACGATAGTTGACGTGAGAAATAATCCAAAACTTATTCACGTTTGCCCCATCTAGGAAATCCAGAGGGGAATAATTTAAATGCCATCATTTAAATAATTTTAATTTACAAGTAAACTTTTGCATATGTGCGCATGAATGATGGCTTCTGAATTCTTCAGTATTAATAATAATTTGTGAAAGAAGAACAGGAGCTAAGAACTGGTACAATTTACAGCAGAGTCTAGCTTACAGGAAACGGCGGATATGAAGTTCTTCACTGTTCAGAAACACTCCACCGCACACTAAAAACAGCTTTTCTACATTAATTTCACAAACAAATCAGTGTGTTTTTAGGAACACTGATAACAGCGTGTGTGACTTGGCAACTACAGCACATATCAATATTTTGAAAGCCATTATCACTTGGTTAAACAGTAGTACTGTATAAATCATGCACAGGCCTACCCAGGGAAAAACCCTAGAACTAGTACAGCAGTTTGCAAATGGCCTTACAGAAACCACCCAAACAAATGAAATCAGTGATATCTGACAGAACTCATGCCAACACACACGAGCGTAACTTCTTAGCAAACCACGATATTATATAAACACAGCATTTCAAACCAGTGCAAATCAAAAATCCCTATGAAATTAAATAACTTTTTCCCCCAAAAGCTGATGCAGAAAACACAAACGGATAAGAATGACCATTAAGGATCCATGCTACAATGTTGTACTAAGAGGCAATATGATGTATCTAACTAAAAAGAATGCTTTAATTTCCAAAACTCTTGCAAATATACTATCATCCTCTACATGCCAACTACATTAAAAAAAAATTCAAACTCCTTTTCCACCTCCTCCCACACTGCTTCATTTTATCCCTGAAATAAAACACTGAACATGTAACTTCATTCGTGTCTCTTGTTAAATCACGGAATGGTTTGGGCTGGAAGGGACCTTTAAAGTCCATCCAGTGCCACCCCCTGCCATGGGCAGGGACACCTCCCACCAGCCCAGGTTGNACCATCTCCGGGGCTCCTCTGGCCCCGCTCCAGCAGCTCCGTGTCTGTCCTGTGCTGAGGACCCCAGAGCTGGGGGCAGCACCCCAGGGGGGGTCTCAGCAGAGCGGAGCAGAGGGGGACAATCCCCTCCCTCGCCCTGGTGCTCACGCTGCTGGGGATGCCCCCAGGACACGGGGGGTTTCTGGGCTGCCAGTGCACATTGCTGGCTCATGTCCAATTTTTCATCCTCCAGTACTCTCAATCCCTTCTCCACAGGGCTGCTCTCAACCCATTCATCCCCCAGTCTGTACTGTCAGGATAGGTCTCCAATGTAGCATTTTTCTATCACACAGATATCTGTTTATTGTAGTAGTACTTGTCAGTAACCAATCATCTACTGAATCTCAGTTTTATGCGACCTTTTACAAGAAACGGATGGTCCCTTGATTTTATTTGCCATCTGAAATTGCTTCAGAAGTTAAATTAACTGTCTGTCCTTCGATATGAGCATACAAAGCATCAGGTATCGCACAGATAATGCTACCCGCTATTTTGAAACTGCTTGGGTGGTTAGGGAGAGGGTTATAGCTGAGTAACTTTAAGAAAGTTTTCACACTGTATCACACAGGAGACTAATTTCAGAAGTTCACAAATCTGAGCTAATTAAGAAGACCAAATAACTCCAAGATTCAGAAGATAAAAAGAAGCAGAAAGTGTATGCTCTTTCAGAAATACGAAGGGTACTAGAAGAGAATGATCACTCATGACCTAAAAATGTCTGCAACGAAGACAAAAAAGAGTAGATTCAGCAAAAATGTCAGGATGACTTCCACACCTCAGGGCATGTCCCAATACCTGTGTCAGTCATCTCAAATATTCAGTAACGAAGATGATTATTTGTGCTCATGACATGTCTTGCAAAACAACCTCCAAAAATTGTTATCAGTTCAGGTATCCTCTCTCCAGATAAGCACCTCATGTAACATATTACCGGAACAGCACCTAGTGTTTTACTGCAATGATCAGTGTTTTGGAAGCATCAAAAAATATCTTGAGTAATATATACTTGAAACTTGGGAGATCTTTTCATTTTGTTTTGGTCTTTTTTTAGGACCTTAATTGTTTATTTAGTTTTGCTTTAAAATATGCTCTATTGTATTTAGTCAAATCTCTTCTAAGATACTTAAAATCGTGCAATAAGAATTTTTTTGTTAAAATCATTTTTATTAAACAAGTTTAGGCTGAGAATTCATACTTTAGAGGAAATTTACAGGTCACATTTAAACCCTACAAAAACATTAACTGATTCTGAAGTTATGACAGATCACTAACTAGATTAAACACTGGCTCCAAAATACGTATGCCCAAATCAACCTAGGCAATGAGACTGCTCAAAAGAAACAGTCAGCGTTATTTGACTGAAATTTGTAAAGTTTGAACAAGAGGCCCAAGAAACAAGACGTGAAGGACACCCACTTGCAGGATACAGAGCCTGTCCCTAGATGGGGCTGTGTACCACCACAACAGATGCTTTGAAAAGGAGGATTTAACAGACACAGCTACTCAGAGAGTCTCTCCCTGAACAGTGAAGAAGTGCCCTGTGCCCCCTTTTCATTTAAATGGTTCATGTCTAGGAAAGAGGTTTGTAACTCACCATTCAGAGGAAGGTACAGCCCACTGTTCTGCAAAAGAAACACAGCGGGACAACGCCGCTCCTGCAAGCTGTGCTGGTGTAAACAATGGGTCTCATTCTTGAGAAGATAAACACTGAATCAAACTGGAATTGAGCTTCAGAACTAGCAAAACTTCAATGGTTTTCGGAGGAGTTAACACTTGAATCGAGAGGATTACATATACTTGAATCACCTCCCAGCAACATTCACTACAGTACTTGTCACACAGATTCTGGCTCCGGTCCAAAGAGTTAGCAGGTTAGAGAGACAGAAGGCATCATGAGAACAGCTTGGGTAGGAAGAAAGTGAGCTGGGAGCAAACTAGTGCCCAGGACAGTAAAAGGGAGAGGAAAAGACAAATGGCAGGGAAGAAACGGTACTAGGAAGAAAACTTGTTTTGTTAAAAAGATATTCAGACTTTTTTGATTCCTTAGACTGAAGGCTCATTTCAAAGCACAAGAGAAAAAGTAAATTAATAACTTATTTCAAAAGCTATGTTCTAGCAGCATTTTTGTATTTCTAGAAAAAAAAAACACAACACATGTATTATTTTGAAGCTTTGCACAAAATGCTGACAGCTTCTAAACTTATTCACACTTAGGTGCTAGAGATCACTCTCCTTACACTCACTTCTTTGGGAACCTGACTAATCCAACACCTATGGCATCCTTTTGGAGATGACTCACCCTGAAGATGCTGAGATTTTAATTATGATATTCATTTCTTCTTACCAAAGATTCTTCAACAAAGAGTACTTTATCCTGTTGGATATATGAATATCATAGATACATGGCTATACTCGAGATGTTGTATGTATGAAAACAGGACTATCGTACACTGAGCTACTTTGAAGCATTAAGGAGACAAATTTCCAGCAGCCTGGGCAAGTGGTTTTGCTCTTACCATCTGTCAAAGTGATAAAGAAGGAGAGCCCTTCCTGGAATCCCATTTTCAGAGGTGCTCCTGTTCCAGCTTTTCTCCAGTTAAACATATCCAAGGCCTTCTCATCACCACTCACAGCCGCTTTTGCCAGCTGTACAAAGTCCCTGCAAACAGAGAGACTTAATTTCCAATTCCTTACATAACAGAGTACTTTCCGTATCAGCGAATGGATTAGTAGTTAATAAAATATGTTGCAAAGAGAGAATAAAGATGTTTCATACACTGATTGGAAAAATTATAAACTCAAAAAAATACAAAGTAAAATTTTAATACTAGCTTTCATTTGCATTGTTTCACCTTTTTTTCCATAAGCATTTTTATTTTTACAGAGATGTGAAAGAGAAGTGGCCCAGAAAAGGAAAAAAAAATTTTTTTTTTCTCTACAGATGTTTCCTATTTCTTGCTTGGAGAGGAAAGAAATAATAATGATTAAGAACTGACTTTTAATTTAATTATTCTTGACAATAATTCAACAGATAATTGTGTTTTCAATGTGCTTTCTGCTTTTCACAGTCGGTAACGTTGCTAATTGAAGAACTAAAGGAAGAAGAGCCAGCAGCAACAGAGAGAAAGGTATAGACAACAGGAAGATGATCTGTTGCTGCATAAAGGACACAAAGAGCCAGCTACTAGAATGGGAGAAGAACTTGGACATAAAGGATGGTTAGGAGAAGAATTTTTTTAACATATATTTTTTAAAAAGGTTTATCTGTGAGTAGGATTTTCTTTTATGGGAACAAGAGAAAGACCTGGTCTCCCAGTGCTCAGACAGGGCACAATACTTACTCGCCAGGAGGGGGTGGTCGAAAGACGCAGTGAGACAGACACTTTCCATACTCCAGTTTCAGTAGGGCAGGACCCTGCACTCTGCCTCGCTGGTCCATTCTCCATAGAACCAGGACACCGTGCTAGAAAGAGACAAACAGTTAATTCATTACACTTCACACACAGATGAGAATCTTGACTCCAGCTACTCAGTGCACATAAAATTAAACATTTTCTTGACAGAGCAACACCTTGCTTTTCTTTCACTTGACACATACTTCCACTTAAAACCAAGCCACCAGGAATAAAAATTAGCTTTAACATTATATCATTTGCTTATTTAAACTCAAGTTATCTAAAAAAGCTTGTTGGTCATATCCATTCTTAGTACAATGACACTGCCAGAGCAATTAAATGGAACAGCCTTGGTTTTCCTCTGCAAGTGGCATATGCAAATATTTGTTTAGGTAACTCCCATTCCACTTTTTTCTTGCAAGTAGTCCGACTGCTACAAGACATTGAGATAAAAGATAGCAAAACATAAGATACACATCCCCAAGTAAGGGCATATAACACTGACATAGATGAACATGGGTATATGATTAGACATACGTGAAGTCACAGGATGCAGATAATCTAAGGAAAGAGTTCAAGAATTTCTGGAGCTTTCCTCTCCTTTCAGAGTAGACATTCAAGCACAACAAGAATTCATGTTTAGAAACAGAACTTAGTAACTAGAAGAATCACAGATGCTAAAGAAACGAAGACCGGTTAGGCAACTAACTCAACAGTAGCTGGTATAAGTTGCCCTCGGAGCCTGGCAGAGGTTCTGAAGGTAACACACCCTTTGCAGTGCCAGCTCAGGATGGGCATCAAACCCCTGGTCACTGGAAAGAACGGAGAAGGCAGAGAAGCAAAAAGACAGTCCAGTATGACATACACATTAACCATTCCAACAAACTGACTCAGGCTACAGTCTCACAGCTGGATTTTCAAGATTATTACTCATTACTGTTATTATGTTAGTGCTGAGGGAACCAAATTGCATTTGGAGGACCTCTCTGTAAGCACTACATGAAAAAAACCAGCAAAAATTTGCAACATGAAGTTCAACCTCACCTTATTCCATTAAGATAGATAACAATAAAAGTGGTATTATAATTTGCTCTATTTTTCTTTACTGTTTTCAGTAGAGTACAGTCTTTCTAGAAGCGAAAGATCCGTAGCAGTGCTAGCTCTAAACACTTTTCACAATCCTAAGTAGAAGCCACATGAGATACAGCTAAGGTCTTCCAAGGTAACATTTCCTTCTTTTTTTTCCTAAGAATCAAGAAGTTCTAAGTTCTTTCAGCAGTAAGATGATTATTTTTATACCACCCAAAACTGTTTATTAAGTGCAATGCCGTCTCCTACAGCTCATAGGATGTGACACAGCCGTGCACCTGTGAAACTGCTGTACTCCTGTTCCCAGAGGCCACTTGCGGATCGTACAGTGTTTGCTGGTTACCCCTGTAAAATCACAGGATCCTGTGATTTGAAAGTTCATATCCTGTTGGCTCATCCTCTCACTTTTCCCTCAGCTTTAAATATTACCAAATTCCAGGGATTCTGTTCATAAGCTGCAGGAAAAGCCTACAGCTTTATAAAGCTGCTGACCTTCCTTCCACTCTGTTCTAGATGTCCCATCCTGTATCCAGATAACCTAGTTGCAAACTCAATTCTGAGTCTGGAACACATGAGACTGTAAATAAAAAAAGTACCTGCTCCAAGTGTGACTGGCTATAGAAAGGATGCAGAACTGGTCTGTTTTCAAATGGTATTTGAAAAGGACAAAGGACATCGACATTATCATCTATAAGATTTACTCTTAAGGTATCCTGTATCTTCCCAATCATTCTTAACAACCCAAAGCTTTAGCTTCTTGTTATAAAGGCTATATGCCCTATAAATAGGCTTTTATTACAGGATTCTTCTGTGTGATTGAAACCTGGAAGTCAGCCATGTTATCTGTCACTTACAACACAAATTAAGAGCTTCTAATTTTCCAAGCATCCTATTCTAACTTTAAGTTGTTTTCAAATAATTTTCTTGCAGCTCAGGATTTATGACAACTGGATGTTCTCAGCTGAGCACTCTCTGTTATGAAGTCCCAGTGAAGATCAAACAGAAACCAAACCAGGGCCCAAAGATTTATCTTTCTAAGGGTATTCCTCTAATACGATCCTGGCAGCACTCACCTACCAGAAGTTACCGGAACATAAACCTTCATGGGAAACATTTTAAAAATAAACTTTAAAGTTATTGGGAAAGACATAGAAAATGAAGCATACACCTCAGACCACGGTACAATGACACCGAGCATGCAACACAAGAGGTGAGCCGGCTGATCCGGTGCAGTACCAGGCAGAGACACCGTCTTGGGGCTAGCCACGGGAGGCTGAACCAGCCGTGTGCTCAGCCTCACAAGTCTGGGCTCTAAGCCAGTCTCATTAGCTCAAGCTGGCCACTACACACACAGCTGCAGGTTTTTAAGGACCCACATTTCATTGGCCAGGGACATCAGGGAGTACCTTGAACCCTGCTCAGCTGCGTGTTTCAGTGTCTGCAGAGGGTAACACAGCTATTTTGCAATAATGAACTTTTCGGAGCTGCAATGTGCTGCTGTTCCATCCATTGAGGTTGGTCTTTACAACTACAGCAGGTGAAACTACACGAAACTGAAAAGCATCCATGTCAACACATGGCTAGGCCTTGGTTTGTCATGTTATTTCCTTGAAACCACTGTTTATAATACTTTGATCAATACCCTCATCAGAGGAAGAGTTAGGATAAGTCTATCAAATTGTTAAATTTGCCTATAAGAACAGCTATATCTGTTTTAAGATGACTTCAGTACTGTGATCTCACAACATAAACCAATGTGAAAAAAGTTTGTTCATAAATGAAGGGTTAATGTAAGCTGTGGCTACATTAAAGTATTGTCTCCATATAAATAAAGCCTCAGTTACGCTGTGCATCACCTTTTGTTGGGGCAGCATTTTCTCTGTCCTAATAAGGAAGAGGAAAAATTCATTTTTTACTCAATTTAGAATTTCTGCATTTCTGTCAAATGTAGCAACAAAATTTTACAAACAATGAATTACAACTGTATTTTCCTTTGACTCATATAGGTACAAATTCTCAAAGAGCAGAACTGAAATTCTTGGACAAGCTCAAGTTTTATATCAGGGAAAATATAGAAAAACCTTTTTTTTTTTTCCCATTTGCTGACTCAAGAACTGGCAAAACCAGAATCTTGTATGAATACTTAATCCTGAATACTACATATTCAATAGCTAGTTTCTCATTTCACTATATAAAAGGGCAACCAGCTCATCAAGAAATAAAGACTGTAACATTTCAAGTACTTCCACAACATTTTCCATGCAATAAGACTGACTCATTTTTAGAGTATTAATAAAAACAGAACAAGAGATCAGCATGGGGTTTTTTTTATTAAAGTGAGCATTGCTATGCACTCACTACGGACGAATATGTTGTAGCTCGAATTTGTTTCTCAACATCTGGGTGTTACTCCTGAGTGTGTCACAAAATTCATGCATAGACAGGACCAAATAATTCAAATTGTCTATCCTCAATTACCCCCCCATTAAATAGCCTTAAACCCAGCAGATACTGAGATGAGATACACTTTTACTTAAAGATAAATTGATAAAACACCAATGAGTACTGTAGAAAAAAGTTAAAACACTGAGATTTGATTTTACTCCCTAACAGTTTTAATTTGTACCTAAAGCGAGGAAATTTATCTCCCCCACAACTGTCCCTTCCCCTAAAAACCCATTTCATAATCCCTTCCCATCACAGGGCTTGCAACATCATGTTCCACATCAAAAACACATCTGGCATTTCAACTACGCACCTTATCACCAGAGACGAGGCAGGTACCATTTGCACTCCAGTTTAGGACTGTAATTTTGGCATTATGATCTGGTGGTACATCATGGTGCTCCTTGTCTTGTTTGTTAAGTATCACAACTTCTCCCGTCTCCCAGCCTGCTGCAAGAATTGGTCTGGAAGGGTGCCAGGAAAGTGATGTGACCTGAAAGCTTCTCTCAATATGTGCATCGGACACATGTTCTCCCTGCAAATGGAAATAAAGTGCAAGCTCAGTAGAATGGAAAAACAGTACAAGGATGCAGCTACACCTTCAGATTCGCTTCCCAGTCAACAAGAGATTTTTCTGTGATAAAGGACTGGCATGTAACAAAGCTTCCTGCAGGAGATATGAAGTGGCTACACAAATTCTCTTTACAGCTATTTCACATGCATAAAAATGTGCTACAACACGCAGCACATCCCCTTAAACATTGCTAATGAAAACACACCAGTGTTAAGTGACTGGCCCCCCTGCTTTTCTGGGCTACTCTTCCCTCACAGCATACCCAAGCAGCTCTCACTGAATATCAGGCTTTTACTCCTTGATGAAGGATAAAGCAGCTTTCAGCACATTTCAAGGTTAAAAAAACCATCCAAACAGCTTCTCAAAAAGAAGCACTTCACTGAGAACTCAGAGTAAACTCATGCTTAAACAGCTCTTAAAGGTAGACACTCCATTGTGTATGGTTCGCAGTAGTATTTCAGACAATTCATTTAATCTCTCTATGTATTTAGCTTTCCATTTGTAACATCTGGATGGCAATTTTTCATAATGCACTTTGGAAAATATACAGTTTATAGGCTGCTCATATTAACAGACTTAAATGTTTCCAGTACGTTTGTTGCTAGATACCTTGTACTACCATCTCCCTAAATAGCACACTTTCTTCCTGAAAATTATGCAAACCAAAGTCCTACGCAAGCCTCATGTGTAAAGTATGCAAAGGAAATCTCTGTCTGCAGGCAGAAACTGTACTAGCAAACAGCCTACTCAAATGGAACAAGCTGAGTCTAGCAAATCAGCTCAGCCTCAAGGTGGAGGAATTATTTTTAAAATTTATTTCTTAGTACACTTGATTCACTTAGGGTTTTTTTTTTAAAGCAGCAGCATGTGTCCATTTTACTTTTAAGCCTGAAATTCTCACGCTATGAGAAGTAAAAAGCAAATCAGTAACCATCACAAACAAGACTGAAAGGCTGTAAAAATTAAATTCCTCTTTCCATTTAAATTTAATTTATAAAGACGTGTAATCAGTAGCTGATGAATCTGACATGCCCTAGATAGTACAGGATACGGAGAGCAATTAAAATCCAGAGATTCAAGAAGCATAAGTAAGACTGCAAATATATATACAGATTTATATAGATATATAGATGTATAAAAAAAGTGAAGTTCCAAACCAGCAAAATGATATCAAGCCCAAAAGCAAGGCTTCTGATTATTCACCTGTTCCAGGTAGATATCCACACAGCCCCCAGCTGCTGTGCTGATGGAGCCCACGGCCAGGAGTGGATGAAGCGGGTGCCAAGCTATGTGAGAAGGGGACGCGACTGAATCAGGAGCTTCTGTTCGATGATCCACATACACAGCCATAACAGAAGCTGTCACAGAGGCCAAGCCTGTGCAAGGAGAACAAACATTTCTAACAGGTATGCTTCAGTATATTCTATATATACACTATATACATGCTAATGATATATAATATATACACCATATATATAGTAACAAGTATGCTTAAAAAATGGGGGAAAAAATAAAGCTACAGCATCATCTTGTCAATACGCACTACACAGACAGGAAAAAGGTCCGAGTGGTGTTTTAAAAAAAAATTAAAAATATTGAGCGTTGTAGTCTGTGGATTCACAGTGCGCACAGGCTTGTACCAGTGTCTCACCAGAGGACTCTGAAATAACTCAGAATTTACCAGAAACCTTCCAGTACCTCATATCTAAAGATGTAAACTAATGTACAGACAGAGTGATTTGAAGTTGTAAAGTCTCATAGCTGAGCTTTCAAAGTAAATTTTAACAGTTGTCACCACTTTGGAGTTTGTACTGTTGAAATAACTGAAGATTAGTTCAACTCTCACTATCCATTATCTACATTTGAATGGAAATACTCAGTAAGTGCTGATATTCCAAGGAAAAGAACCTGCAAGCAATGCTCTTTTCAGAGTTGTGGGTCAGAAACAGAGGAAGTCACTGACAAACATTAGTATCTTTTATACAGAGATGGTCTTTGGGATTTGTGTTTCATGATCTCACTGGCTTGGTTTCAAAAGAAAAACAGCCAGAGAAAAACACCTCAAGACTTGGTGAAAAAAAACCAAATCAAATAAAAAAACCTAAATGCACAAAACAACTGTGAAAGGTTTAAAAGACTCCCTCCACATTTCAGAGGAAGAGACGTTTTCCTCTACGCAGCTAAAGCACAAGTTACGAACTGCAGGCACACGTAACGCACAGCCGTGAGAAACCAAATCAAATCCAACCGGACACCGATGCACCACAGACTCTTGGCTTAAAGTCTCTTCACTTCAAATATTTGGTCAGTGCTTAACATAAATATTTTGCTTTAAGAAGGCTGTCTTGCTGCCCCCAAAAAAGAAAAATGGCATCAGATTCAGCATCTTTGATCAGACAGGTTAGAAAGGTGGGTAACACTTTCCAGTAAGTTGGTAGTTCTGTATCTTGCCTTTGATATTACAAAGAACAATACGAACTAGGAGACATCAGAACCAAAACAAGAGTAGCCAGCCTAAATAAGAAGCAATTTGATCTTTCAATAAGATCCATTCACCTTTATCTTCACACTCCTTCAAAATCTTCCACGTTCCCACAGCGGCATGTGGGTCTAGTTTTATTGCCTCACAACAAAACCCCAAAAAACCATTCAAATAAAAATTGGAGTTGTTTTCATCTTTATTTCGCGGGTTTTTTAATAGTTTTCTTGTATCTCCAGTTCTGTTCCAAAATACTGTACCCATTCTACCACTTCCATTCTTATCTCATCTGTTTTGTTTTACTCCAACAGGGGAAGAATTTGGTCCATATTTGAATATAATCCTTATATTGGCTCAAACTTTGAACTAATAGAGAAATTCACTTCAGATTCAAATAAAAATTTGAGATGCCTAAATGAAAAAAAAAACACATTTGGTATGAAACAATGGTTTTATCACATGAAACCACACAGCTGCAACACCTTTTCCAGAGCCACTTTTTTCTGCTGTTGTTTCTTGTAGCCATAAATATTACTTATTATTATTCAGTTACTTCAGCCCCCTTCAGAGAGGGAAGAAAATAATTATGTCATGCTTACAAACTGTGTCTCTTGATCAACTCACTAACGGGTACATCAAGCCACGTTGTCTGCTTTGCTAGAGGTGACTAGTTGTTCCAATTAGGATAGCTATAGCTAATTACCCCTTTTGGCATTAATAGGCAGCAAAACCATTTTTTCAGTCAATACTGCATAGATGTAAAAAGGCAGACTAGCAGTTACTAAAACAAGATTCAATGATCTTGTCACGTCAATGATGGATAATCCCTAATATAAAATACTTTTCACCATCTCAAACTATACAAAATTGTGCTATATCCAAATAAATAAATTGCTTACATAAGTGGATTACTCAGTTGTGTAAAAATCACTAAACCAACATTAATTTGGTTGTTAATCTTGGGAACTCATTATTCACATGTTTACTCTTGCTTCAAGCTCATGTACTTACACTCTGTAGCTTTGACAGATACTTCTTCAAAAAAGCCTTCAAAGAAAAAAAAAACACCAAGTAGCACTACCTCCACAAATTATTATGGCATTGCGCATTCTATTTTTTTAAGGTCTAAAAGACAAGAATTTCTGAAAAAGTTTACCACTTGGACGATTGGAATAGAACATGACCAAGTTCAGATATCTGACCTCAGCAGTCAGATTAGATATACCTGATGGACACTTTTGAAACAACCTACACAAGCACTTCACCAAAACCGTAAGAGTTGAGAGAATCACAGAATGGTTCTGATTGGAATGGATCTTTAAAGATCATCTACTTCCAGTCCCCTGCTGTGCACAGTCACCTTCCACTAGACTAGGCTGATCAAAGCCCAGTCCAATCCGACTTTGAAAATGTGCAGGGATGGGGCATCCAAAGCTTCTCTGGGCAACCTGTTCCAGTGTCTCACCACCCTCATCATAAAAATTTTCTTCCTCATCCCCAAACTAAACCTGCCCTCTTACAGCTTAAAACCATTACCAACTGTCCTGTCAGGATGGGCCCTGGTGAGAAGTCTCTCTCCATCCTTCTTATAAATCCCCACTAAGTACTGGAAGTCCACAAGAAGGTCTCCCCGGAGCCTTCTCTTCTCCAGGCTGCACACCCCCAACTCTCTCAGCCTGTCCTCGCACGGGAGCTGCTCCATCCTCGGACCATCTCCGGGGCTCCTCTGGCCCCGCTCCAGCAGCTCCGTGTCTGTCCTGTGCTGAGGACCCCAGAGCTGGGGGCAGCACCCCAGGGGGGGTCTCACCAGAGTGGAGCAGAGGGGGACAGTCCCCCCCCTCGTCCTGCTGCTCACGCTGCAGGTGACACAGCCCAGGACACGGGGGGTTTCTGGGCTGCCAGCGCACATTGCTGGGGAATGTTCAGTTTTTCATCCTCCAGTACTCTCAATTCCTTCTCCTCAGGGCTGCTCTCAACTCATTCATCCCCCAGTCTGTACTGGTACTGGTGACTGCCCTGACCCAGGTGCAGGACCTTGCACTTGGCCCTGTTTAACTTCATGAGGTTCACACAGGTGAACATTAGACATGGCATTAACGTCTGTCCACAGAGAAAGGTTAGGAGAGGTTCAAGGTCATTCTCTGCCCCTGTTCTTAACAGGCCAGACACAAGCCAGCTCTAGTCCAGACATCATACACCCATGGTAACGTGGCCCTGTGCTCGGGATGTCAGGTCCTTCGGGGAAATCAAGCTTTACCTCAATGTTTACAAACCTACAGGTCATACACCACCAATATAGGGACCAATGCAGATGGACAACTGGCCATCATCTCAGAGCACGATGGGCAAAGGATTGAGTTTGTCTGCACCCACCAACATTGGCATGCATAAAATTTCACAAGCAGTCAGAAATTTTATGAATAGGGGAAGATTACCCTTTGAGATGCGGCGATTCCCTCCAGACAAACCTCTGAATTCCTTACTTACAAGTTGACAGAGTATTAAAATAAACTACAAGCCCAAGAGCCTTTATACGTTTGGTTTGAAATTTCTGGGATTTACGCAGGTAAATCAAGATTCCTATTGCTACAAAAGGCAGCAGCAAGCCAGAATACATACACGCACTTCAAGAGACAACCATCTACATTCAGGGGGAAAAAAAAAACAAACGTTATTCTGTCTGTATGACACCACTGTCAGCACATTTAGCATCCAAGAGAGGCCGATTACGATTACGTTTGCTGTTCTCGTGGAGCTGTCGCGGCCAGAAGCTGACCAGAAAGCCCATCGCCCGGCACAGCATCAGAGGAGTTCTGTGTTCCCACTGCTGGGGTGTTGCCCTGACAAGACCTAACAGCTGCCCATGCAAAAACACCACCTTTTCTTGTAATCCCCACCTATAAGAAATGCTAGGGTGTTTCTAAATTTTAAAAGATTTTAAATAGTCCCAGAAAAAAAAAAATCATAATGCAACATTGAGTTATTATAAGGTGTCTTAACGGCTCGATACTATTTCCTCTAACTTGTAAAACAGAAACAGCAATTTACTGTTTACGGAATTTACAGAAGTAAATGATCAAAAAAAATGAATTTACAGAAACAGCACAAATGGGATTAAATCCTGACCCCGCACAGGAGACGGAGGGAGGCAGCGCCCCGGGCCGGGCCCGGCCTGTTCGCCACAGCCCCTGGCGCGGGCCGGCACCGCGCGGGTCACCTCAGCCCCCGGCCGCGAGAAGCCGCGCGACGCGCCCCCTCCCCCCCGCTCGTCGCGGCCCGGCTACCCCGGAGCTTCAGGCTGGGGGCCACCGACCCCGCTCCCGCAGGCCGGGCCCAGAGAGACCGAGCAGCAGCCGGCCAAGGCGCTGAGAGCTCCCGGCGCCTTCGCTCGGGCCACTACAGCGGCCCAGCACCCTCCCCCGCCCCCCGGCTCTCACCTGCCGGCAGCCCCGGAGCGCGGTCCCGGCGGCGGCCCGGCGCTGAAGGCCGCCCTCGCTCCGAGATGCTTTGCGTTACCCCTGACAACAGGGAGAGCCCTCAGCACGGAAACTCCCGCCCTGGAGCCGAGCAGTCACGGAAACAACCGAAGGGAGACGGAAAGTGCCGAGCGCAGCGCGAGGCGGACGCTCTGCTCCTGAGGAGAGAGAGCCGCGCGCGCGGCGGGCGTGCCCTCCCTCGCCCCGCCCAACAGCCGCCGCCTGCAGCGCTGGGGGAGCTCGTCCCTGAGGAGCCGGGTGTGCCACACAGGCGGTGGCCGTGCCCCCCGGCAGTCAGGGTCCATCCCGCACAGTCCCTGAACACACACCAAACACCCACCGCAACAGAGCTGGTCCGACTGAAACCCGGTGCAACGCTGTAACCGTGTGTGATGACACAGCCGAGAGGCTGCGAGTTCTGTCAGAGCTTCCGTGGGGAAAGGGATCTGGTAACTGATTGAGATCGTGGGCAAGTTTCTCCCGTAGCATCCAAGTGTTATCAACAAAGGCACTCTCACAGATAGAAAAGAAGTAAAATTTTTATTTTGTTCATAGGTGGAGAATAAGCGAGCAGCACTGGGCGCAAGGGGAGCATCTGCTCTACCAACAGGCACCTTTCCACAAACCCTATCCCTCATTTATTCCCCGAAATGTCACATATCCCATTAAGTTTACAATTACATTCATTCATATTC
>VZTO01008129.1:238510-269204 GCA_013400615.1 Syrrhaptes paradoxus | reverse complement strand
AATACTCCAGAGATCAGCATCTAACCATGTCCTCAGCCCAAGGCAGGCCCATGGCATCTCTGTCTGTGGGACAGCAATCCTTTGTTCTGAGCAGCTTTTCACTCGCAATGTCCTCAGCCACAGGAGGACTGTAAATACTCACGGGAAGCCCCCAGTGTGTGTGCTTCCAGTGCTAAAATGGGCCTAGGTGTCTGACCCAGCTGCGATGCTGTTCAGTGCTGTGCAGGGACACAGCAATGCCACACTGCCTGAGGAGGCACAGGAACAGCATCATTCCCTTTCTGTCCTGCTCTGCATTTCAACTGTGTTTGCTGGAGAGAGGTGGTTTTGTGTTGATATAACTTCCATCACATCTTTCTTGGAAGACAATTAAAAACAACATTAAAAATGCCAGATCTCCATTTCTTTTAGCACAAATCATAACCCAATATACCACACAAGTGAAGCTAGCCCCACAAACCCTGCCTGCCGCAGCCCGGGGAAAGCTCAGCTCCATCCCCAGCCCTCACCCCACCTGAACAGCCAGCTTTACCCAAGCTGTTCAAAAGAGAATTCAAGACCAAATCCTCACTCCTCTGCCAACTCCAATCATCTGTGATTCCTCTGAAGTCACGCAAACAGATGAAAAGCAGCCACAGCTCCAGCACGGCTGTGACCAACAGGTTCTGCACGCGCTGGCTTATGTTGACTCTGACCTTGTGTAACGTTGTGTAATTTATGTGGTATTTCACACCGTGTCCCTTTTCCAAGTATACAGCAATCTTACAAAAAAGGTCAGTCAGTTTTGAAAGTAAGTAGGAAAGAATACCAGGTGGGAGGCAGACTGCATTAGAACCTGCTGTGTCTCTTCCAGAATTTAAAGATAGGCTTTAGGTAGGGAGGCAAATCCCTGGCTTTAGACCTTCTTGCTACAAGCCCAGCAACGCCCTCTAGAACAAATTGTTTTCTGAGCAGCAGAACCTACAAAGTTTCCTAATGAAGAAACTACTGCAACCCCACAGTGCAATCAAATCAGAAATGTGGCCAGTAGGAGCCTCAAGCAATCATTTAGTCTATCATTTCTTTCCGGGACAGAATAAAAATCATATAAAAAAACCCCACTGACTGTCTCTGCTCAAGTGACCATTTTTCCAGCTTTCATAATTGGCTTGTTCAATGTTACACTAAATTTTGCCCAATAACCAAACTACCTATTCCTACTTGTGCAGGCTTAGCCGGAAATTAAAGTTCCCTGCCCTCCACCATTCAACAGAGGAAAAAAAAAAATAAAGTTGCATGATTAGGTGCTTCCTACTTAGTCAACCGTAAAGGATTAACAATAGAAGTCTGACCTCCAGCTTAAATCCTTTTACCTGAATGGGAAATAACTGCTTTAGTAACACAAAGATCATCATCATTTGCCCAATTAAACAATTTAAGAGCCTCTTAACAAATGAGTTACAAGTGAAATGTAGTAGCTTCTAAATAACCTAAGAGGAAAATACAGGACAACATCCACTATATTGGTGACTTTTATATCCGAGATCTTTGGAAAAGTAATGTCATAATTGGTGTAATGATCATGCACATCAGGTGTGAAATTAAAAACACCTTAACATAAACCAGAAGTATTAACTGTGTCCTTCTAACTGGACAGTTCTGCATTTACTTGTTCTATTTCGATTAAGCATGCAATTTGTTATTCATACCTTAAAACACACAGGATGTGCAACAAATCCAAGTTAATGTTCTTGCCTAGTCTAGAAAACCATGGAAGATTATTTGCATTTTGTATCTGTGCAGGTCTGCCAAAGCATGACCACAGACCCTCCCTCCTATTAAAAAAGAACGAATGAAAGTTCAAGTGTCTTTTGACATCTCAACCTACCCCCTGCCTCTCAGCTCTTGTCCAGTTCCTTTTCATTCAGCTTTTCTTTCACAAACATTTACACACATGAGCAATTTCACACCTAACAGCCCACTTGAGGCAATGGGGCTATTCAAGCATATAAAGTTATTTACATACAGAGAGAATGGAAACCTTCAACTCCAAGCTCCTTGGGGAGCTGAGCATACCTTCGTGTCTCTTTGCAAAGCACCATGGAAATACATGGCACTGTAGATGCAGAAAGCATCATTTCCTGTCACTATTGTTAAATCGGGCTGTAGTCAAACCAAGTGGCAAAAAACTGCAAAATACTCCCTCTACAAAAAAACTATTTAAGATGCAAACTAAAATGCAAAGCTCTACAGGGGAGAAAAGATCATTAAGCAATGTGTCTCTTTTTTGTTTACAAAATACATTTATAGCAACACACTTGGCTATTCACAGATATGCTTTACGGCATATTTACAGGAGATGATGCGAAACCCAAGACATGTTCAAGTTTAGTTCACCATCATAAGATAATTACTTGCAACACTCTCTATAGGAGCCCAATCTTCCAGAATTTGGATGCTATAATGAAGTTTAAATCGTTAGGACATTAATTTCTAAGCTACGGCTTATGAAGACTTTCCTCAGCAGAGGACTGAGGGATGCCTTCCTGCTACAATACCCACAAAGTTTCAAAAAGAGGATGATCATTAGGCTAGCAAATGAAATTCAGCTCTCTTTAATTTAATACATCACTGAGTAAAGTTTCTTAATCCTAGAAAGAGTTTACTTAAAAAACAACCCACTTAAGGGCACCTGGACAACTGCAAGCTCTGGAACGAGGCACCAGGCCTCCCCAAGAGGCTTCGCATTTATCATTTCATGTTATTTGTAAACTTTATGAACAATAAATAACTTATTAATATCCGTAATTAGCAAGAAGCCTGCTGTCAAGCGAGCTGCAGGGACAAGGAGCACCTCGGCAGGACCCCAGCCCGAGCACGGGGCCACGCTCACAGCCCCTCGGCAGCGTGGCCAGGTCACCGCCCGGGCCCGCCAGGCATGGCCAGGCAGGCACGGCCCCGGCATTTCCTCTCTGCTTAAGAGGCACTAAGACCAACACAACGGAAGGGAAAGGTGGTAAGTTCTCTATGCGACACCGAGGAGCCGCCAAGCCCGCGCTGGACGGGGATGCTCAGCAACGAAGCCGCGACACGGCGAAGCACCGCCCCGGGAGACGCCCCAGCACCGCGGCTGCAGGCTCCGAGGCCCGGCCCGAGAACGCAGAGGCAGCTCCGGGCGGAGAGTCGGGCGCAAGGCAAGGGGAAGTCGCTGCCGTACAGCTTCACCGGGCAGCGAGCCTCCGCACCGCGAGCCCGAGCTCGCCTGGGTCCCGGGAGCCCTCCCAAGGAGCAGACAGGCCCCAGCGGACCCCGCGCTGCTTCACCCCTGCACCAAACACACACCCGTGTGTCCCCGCAGGGCTATAAATAGACCGCCGCATGCAAATCACCAGCCCTCTGACCAATAGAATCCTGGCCACGTCTAAGGGCCCCGGCTATAGGGTCCTCAATTGTTTTTTTCTTTCAGCCAATCAGAAGCCAGCTCTCAAGATTCGTCTCGCCCTCTGACGGACACCGGCTGCCGCCTCTTCCTCTGCTCTCAGCGTGCGTCACCCGTCCCGCGCCGCGTTTTGTTTGGCTTGCCTTGGGGCCCCGGCCCCGCCTCCCGCCGCTCTCCCTCTTGCCGCGAGCCAATGGGACGCCTTGTTTAGGGTCCCGGGGCGGGGAGTGCCGGCGAGCTCAGCTGGGCCCGCGCGCCGTGTCCCGCCCCGCCCCTCGGCCCGGCGCAGGGTGACGAGGAAGCGGAACTGCCGCAGCCGGGGCCCATCGCGGCCCAGCCTGAAGCGCCAGGGACCGCGGCTCCGGGCCGGGGGACGCTGAGGCCTCAACGGAGAGCCGGCGGTGCCGGGCCCGCGGCCGCGGTTTTGCGGAGGAGCCCGAGGAGGAGAGGTCGCCTCTCCGGGCGGGAGCGGGGCTGCCGCCGGCAGCAAAGCTGGGAGGGCCGCTGAGCTCCGCGGCGGTCGTAGGGCGCGCCGGCCTCCTCCCGAGCTGGCGGGTCTGCGGCGCAGCCTGGGGGTGCCTGGGGCTACGAGGGCCAGAAGAGCCGAGGCGGCCACCGGCGGGAGAGCTGGAGCGCGGAGGCTGCGCGGCGGCCTTGATGCGGCAGGTGAGGCTCGGGGCGGGGGGGGCCTGTCCCTGCGGGCCCGGGCCGGGCCGGTGAGCGGCGGGGTGCGGCCAGGCTGGGGCCTGCGGGGAAAGCAGCTCCTCTGAGGGGGGCAGGCTTCTGGAGGAGGCAGGGTGAGGGTCTGGAGGGCCAAAGCGGCAAGGCGGAGGGGATTTTTCCCTTGGGAAGAAAAATGAAATGCAGGTGTGAGGTGAGAACGAAAGGCAGCTGAAGTAGGTGAGGTGGGAGCAGGCACTGCCAGGGGGCTGAGGCAGGATGCTGCGAGGAGCCGGCTGTTGGCTGAATGTGCTGACCTCGTCTTGTGAGTGACTGGTCCCTGCGATGTGTTCCTTTGGTATTCCCCAACTAATTGTTGGGGGTGTCAGTGGGCGCGTTGTTTAATTTGCAGGAGTGAAATTAAACTTGAAATCACGGAGATTTAAGGCTTAGCTTTTGAGCACAGACTGTCAGGGTTGGAAGATTTCTGTCCTCAACATAACTGGAAACACAAGTTTGTGTTTGTAATTGGGGACCTGTCCGGTGAAGAGTTAACCAAGTTTTAAGATGAGTTTAGATCTACAGTTCAAATCAGTTTATTGAGCATTTGCAAAGAATGGAACATTGCCTAACATAGTTCTGAATTGGTAGGTTCAGTGGTTTAGCCAAAAATCATTAGAGAGAAAAGTATTGTTTTAATAGTAGGAATACGGTCCATAAGCGGTCATCACACAAATTTGTACCCCATACAATGCTGATGCATCGTGTTTATTTTAAACCATGTTTTTCTGGTGGCAGCCTAATCCATAGTAATTCCATTTTTTATTTGTGGTATTCAGAGTTTCCTTCTCTTGTTGGTTTTTATCTTTTCCCGTAATTAAAGTTGGACTGTGGCTCCTGCTCTGGTGATAAGGCGGCTGCATTGCAACTGCTGCTTCTTTCTGTTTTGCTGTAAGTGGTTTCTTGGAAGTTGACTTCTCTTAAATATGGTGTCAGTAATATTTTTACAGTCTTTCAGAAAAAAAACCCAACCAAAACAAACAGTGGGTTGTAGCAGATCATACGATTTAATACCTTAAGCTTTTGTGTGTGTATCTGGCATTTTGTTCCAAGTATTAAAAAAAAAAAACTTTTAGAATTGAGGGGATTTATGAAGTTAGAGTGAGCGGTCATCCCAGCGGCCGGTCCAAACGCCAGGTTTGGAATTAAAGTTGTTTAGCGATGCCTCTTGGGAAGTCCAGGAGTGGTCCTCCTAGCAAATGGTGTTTTAAAACTTTTTGTTTTTTTTGCTTGGCCAAGAGGTCGCAGCATCGCTGTGAGTTGCCCGGTCCCCGTGGAGGTGAGGGGGACAAAGCTGCAGAAGAGTTGTTGCCCTTCAAATTGGAAACAAACAAATAAAAAAAAGGGGGTGACATGAATGAAAAAACCCCAACCAGCAAACAAACCGCTGGGAGCCGCGGCCAGGGCCGGCCAGAGCCGCCGCCTGCGGGAGCTGGGGCCCGGCGCGGTGGCCCTGCGAGGCCCGCGGTGACAGGGACCGGCCCGGGCGCGATGCTCCGCGCAGAGGCGGCGGCCGGGCCCGGGGCTGCCCGCGGGGAGCAGCGGAGAGGTGCCGGGGTTCGGCGGGGGTGGGGGCGGAGGGGGAGCTGGAAATCTCGGTAGCCTCGGCCAGTCCCAGCCCCGGAGACACACACACACGCACAGAGAGAGAGAGGAGGCGAAGCCGCCGCCGCATCTCGGAACATGAATCCCCCCCCCGCGGCAGGTCGGATCGGCCCGGCTCCATGGTGAGGAGGAAGAAGAGCCCCCCCGGGCCCGAGGAGCCGCGGAAGGGGTAGGATGGGGGGCGAGCAGCCGGCCCGGGCCGCCCGCGCTGCCCCGCTGCGCTCCGCCGGGCCCGGCCGATGCCTTTCCTCTCGGCGGCTGTCGAGCGCTTCCCCACGTCCGAGTTTGGCGGGGCGATTTCTCCGCCAAAGCGCCCCGAACCCCTTCGGGACGGTGCCGGAGGGCTGCCGGAGGAGCCCGGCTGCCTTTTGGGCCGGTTTGGGGGGGGTTCCGGCGGGGCTTTCCCCCTCCCGCCCTCGGCACAGGTTGTTGGGTCGGGACAGCAAGCGAAAGGGGATTTAGTAACAAACAACGGCGGCCATGTTGAGAGGAATTTCTGCAGCTAAACTTCTCCCCTCTCAGCCCAGGGATTTCTCTCCCTCTCTGGGGGGCTCCCTGGCCTGACTTGGTGCCCCCCTCTCTTCTCTTTCTCCTCTCCAACAGGATGACAGTGAAACTGGGAGAGAGCAGCGGGGAGGAAGGGGTGAAAAAGCTGGGCAAGAGAGCAGGAGGAGATGAGTCCCTGGAAGAAGAAGGGGCAGGAGGAGGAGGAGAGGCAGCTCCAGGCAGCAGCAGCACAAAGAAAGAAGAGAAGATTATTAACAACAACACTAACAGCAGCCCCCCACCGAACCCCAGCTTATCGCAGGCGCCGGCCTCCCTCCAGGCCTCCCACAGCCAGGACCAGCATCATTTTCTCAGGTCCAGCGTCAGACCTCAGAGCAAGAGGCTGAAGAAGGATTCCCAGGCATCCTCCTCAGTTGTCAGCAGCACTGCTGCAAAAGGCAAAGGTACTGTGTTTTGGCACCCTTAAAACACACGGGCAAGGGGGGTGGCGAGGGGGCGAGTCACCTCTGGTTTTGGGGGTTGTCATTCTCCTCCTGCAGGTGCCATCTTTTGTTTGGTTTTGGGGAAGGTGTTTTGGGGCTTGTTTCTCACAGTAGCTGAAATCTTCTTTGTGTCCCAAGGCTTCAGCTTCTCAGCAGCCCACTGTCCTCTTGCAGAAATGGAGGGTTTATGTGTGTATGGGGAGGAGGAAAAATTATTGAAGCAAACCTTTAATTCCTGCATTTCATCTCTCTTGAGTTTAAGGAAATTCCTGTCTTTTGGTTAGGAAATTAGACTCTAGCTAGCTGTGTGATCAGATGACTGCACTCTGAATTCTGTTCTTGGATAATAGCAAAATATTCACTGTGTGATAGTTAAAAAAGGAAAAAAAAAACAACCAACCAACAAGAGGTTGGTGATTTCTCCCAATGATTTCTATGACTGTTTTACCCAAATAACTGTTTTGGAAACAGCTATGAAATAGACATATTGACATATTTGTTTCTAAGGTTTTGTGAGTCCTGCATTACTGTTTCAGTGTGGGCACTTCCCTGCAATTTGAGTTTTTGTTAAGGTTATTCTGTGTGCATCTGAATGTCTGTATGTACACACACATATGTACACATTCTTTTTCAGTTCAGCAGTGGAGATAAGAATGAGGGTGTTTTCAAACCTCGCTCTTCCTTGAGTAGCTAGAAGGCAGCAGGGGTGTTTGAATATCTTGGTGCTGTTGTGCGCTCAGCAGGTGCTGGATGACACCTGGCACTGCAGTTGAGCTGTACTTGAGACTAATTTTGGATACCTTGTGCAAAAGTACTCAAGTGTTATTTTCTGTTAATTTTTGAGAAAAACGACACTCGGAGATATCTTCAACATTTGAAATAACAAAGTTTACTCTTGTGTGCTAAAGCAAAATATGACTCCATGTAGCATAAGTATGTCTTGGAGATTACCTCGCTCTTTGGCCCATTGCGGTGCTATGCACGTGCTGGACATTAAGTAAACATTACAAATTATGATTGTTTTGTGTTAGAGAAATAAAACAGTGCAAATTCTGATATTTTAGTTATTGCCATATCATGAAAAAATTCTTCCACTTAGTTGTTTGGCAGTTAGTTTATATAGTTGACTGGAGTATTTTCTAGCACATTAGTAAGTCCTCTTCAATCTCTTAAACTTTGTGTTTTAAGTGGAAAACTACGATGTGTGATGTTGGAGGACAGAACAAAGGCCTATGTAATTTTTTTCCCAGTTGCATTAAACCAAATAAACAAACAGATGGAATACCCAGGAATGTTTAGTTATAGATCATTGATTCAAGGATTGTAAATAGTATTAAATATGAGGAAGTGTTTCTTTGGAATACATGTTGTCCATGACTGGCAAGTGGAATAGATGTGTTTGAAATTATTCCATTGCTTTGAAAGCGCGTACACATGTGAACAAAATATGTGTGTCTTTGTGCACCTGTATGTTCAGGTATATTTGTAAATAATTGATTTGTAAATTATTTCCAGTTTTAGAGCAGTAGAATAATTCTTAACTAGATGTATCGACGCAATTGAAAAGCAAACTTTATTTTGCAATTCAGATTGCAAAGTAACCCTAATAAAATTATATACAGAATGGAAAATATTATTTCAGTAGTCGGTCATATGTAGTGCTTGTAATCACTGTACCTGAGGAAGTTGTGAGGTTTGGGGGTGACAGTCACTGGGACAGTTACGGTTATGCTGCCACTTTTTGAGTTGTAGGACCAGCCCCAGCTCTGCCTGTTTTGGTGTGAATGCGTTCAAGTTGATTTCTCTGATACGGTTGAGGATAATAACTGTCAGATCTTGGAGAACAGAGCCATGGAGTGGGACTTTTGCTAATTTGAGTTCTTTGCGTTCAGGGATGCATACTGAGAGGTTTTCCAGGCTTGTCTGAATTCTCCCTAATGGAGTGTCTTGTGATCAGAATTTTTAGGGCTTTGCGTTCCCAGCAAAGTGTCTCACAGAGCTAGCTTCCAATAAGGAAGTAATTGAAGGGTCAGGATACTAATAAGGATTGGACATAAATCCTTCCACTTGCTGTCCCACCAACTTTGTCCTCCTACTGTAAGTATAAAACCGATAAATAGCTCAAATGCATGTGTTTTGGAGAAGCTCTGAAAACGGGAAGCTTTTCCCTTTTGCATGTCACAGTCAAGGTGATAGCTACAGAGATAATTTAACATTGGCCAGCAGGAGTGTCCAGGCTACACTTACACTTGGTCCAGTAAAACTAGAGAATTGTTTGTGTCATGGTCTTTCAATAATGCTGTGTAACCCTTAATTTTATTAAAGTGGTCCTGCTTGTAGAATCTGTGTATTCTAAAGTGAAAACTATTTCAAATTATTAACAAGTGTGATCAATAAACTTAATTTCTTTTAAACTGTAGTTATTCAGCAGGCATTGGCTTGTCTTGATCATACCTTTTAAAAGGTTTTGAAAATGGTGGGTTTTTTCTGTGCGTGGGCATTTATGGTTTTGGAGGGCTTTGTTGTAGCAGACAAATTATTGATAAAATAAACTTTACTGTAAAGTGTAGGAAGAGTTTGCCTGCTCAGCAGCTGCTGTCTTTTCAGCTTTACCTTGCTATGGTTCAGGGAAGACAATAATTCTCAAATAATAATTCTCAAATAAAAATTCAAGATGATAATTCTCAAATTCTGCCTAGTGGAAGGTATAAACATATTGCTAATTTTCAGATTACCCTGACGTAATATTTAATCTTTGGATTCTGTCTCTTGCCTTTTGTGTACTGAGTTGCACTTCTGAGTTTGGGGCAAAAATGACATAGAAAGTTGCGCGGTAAAATCAAATTTGAAAACTATTTCACTTCAAAAAGCCAATGCGTTTTGAATTGCTGAAAGATTTATCAAATTTCCTGCACAAATATCTAAATCTATGCTTTTTGTTTTTAGAATTATTACTTTCTTATTTTCAAATTGTTATCTTTTTATTGTATTTTCAAGTTTGTAGTCTACACCTGAAATAACACACACCTTTTGAAGTGTGAATGCTTGGAAGTAAGTATTAAAATTGCATGAAATTGGAGGAGGAACTGGAAGGAATAGTGGGGTGGAGGCAGTTTGTTAGGAGGGTTCAGAAGCAGGAAGGTTCATTGAGGGAGAGGAAGCAGAGCATTAGAAGGTTGCTGAAGAAGAGGGATTTCTGAGAGTTTACTTCTCAAATGCTACCACACCACGTGGGTGCTGAGCGCAGGTTCTAAGGTGTGTTCGGGGGCTTTTTTCCGTGAAGCGAGAGTGGTCAGAATAGGCATGTGTATGTTGTGACCACATGGGCAAAAGTATACGTGGAATACGTTGCCATCACGTGCTGTAGATTTAGTTTGACCTGGAGTAGAGTGATTCCATTTCCGTGTTCTTATCCATTTTCTGAGTGCAGAGTGAAGGGAGGATGAAATTATAACATGGTGTTGAGCTGAAGCTTGAAGATGTCTCATGCCATTGCTCTAGATTTATTCATAAAATGTGTAGAAAGGCCCAAACAAGTATTTGGATTTGTTTTGCAGTAATAAGCGGTTCTTTCTTGAAAAAAGAATTATTCAGCTGAGAGCATTAATTGATTTAAAGCGTTCCATCTTTTGGCGTTGTATAAAACCTGTTAGAAAGCAGTCCAAGCCCACCAGTGTTGCATATGCCATAGTGTGTAGGTTAAATTAGCTACTGTCCTCTCTTGTGGAGAGGATTGATATATGAAGATACTCAATGTATGTACTTAGAATATGATTTTATTCTATCTTCCCAAGGTTGTATGCGGCTAAATATAACGCAACATTCATTTGAAATTTGAAATCTCCAGCATTATTTCTCTAGGGCATGAATGACTGTTTCAAAACTACTGGCATGGTCCCGTGTTCTAATATTCTCCTTAATTCTGTCCAGCTTGTTTACACCTGGCTCTTGTAGAATCCGAAAGAGAAGAATGTTCTGAAGGAAGCTTTCTGGCATGTTACAAGTTGGCATTCGCATCCTGGGCTTTGGGGGCGAGTTTAGTGTCCTAACGCTCCACATTTGTCCTGTAGCATGCAAGAGTCTGTGAAAGTACCGTTTCATTTACAAAGCTGTTCCCTGGTGTTGCGCCTACAGTTACCTGGTGACTCCTGGAGAAGTAGAGATTTTCATAGAATCACAGAATCATGAAGGTTGGACAAGACCTCAAGGATCATCAAGTCCAACTGTCAACCCAACCCCACCCAACCCACTAACCCATGTCCCCAAGCACCACATCCACACGTNCCCCCCCAGCTCCCTCAGCCGCTCCTCGTCAGCCCTGTGCTCCAGACCCTTCCCCAGCTCCGTTGCCCTTCTCTGGACCTGCTCCAGCCCCTCAATGTCCTTCTTGTGGGGAGGGGCCCAACACTGACCCCAGGATTTAAGGTGTGGCCAGGCTAAGCCCATGGACCCAGTGTGTGTGTTGAGGTACCTGGGGGTAGCGGGGATTAACTCTGTGAATGCCAGCTTCTGGGGGTGTGGAACCTGTCACAGCAGATGTGAATCAGCTGGCACGTAAGAGCTGCCAGTGGAAACCTGAAAAGCAAAAGCTAAGATGCTCCATAGAGCCTGGAAGGAAGAACTCCTTGTGGCAGTAGCCACGATAAGACACTGATCCTATCAATGGCTCCGTTATTTAATACAAGCAGTGTTCCATTGTTTGTCATTTTCATATCAGATTTTTAAACTGCAGTCTTTATATCCATAAAGGAATTTTAAATTTTTGCCAGTGCTTGTGTTTTGCTTAGAACTACAAAGAAAATGTCTTTTTCTGCCAAAAATGTAGTTTGAGATGATGTTACGCTATTCACAGAGAAAGGATGTTCTTATAGTGGGGCACATAGATGGGTAGAGAACACTGGACAGAAGGAATGAATGCGTTTCCCTGGAACGCTGGTGTGCTGCTCTGTGATTTTGTTGAGGGTTATCGTTCAAATACTAAGTACAGAAACCTGATGTCTTTGCAAACTGTGTCTTGAAAGCTGGGTGAAAATACTGAGAACTCGTACATCCAAACTTGCTTTGGATCTCCTTTTATAAATGGTTTTACTTGGAACAAGCAGCTAAGCAGGTTGTAAGCCCCCTTCCTCTCTCCAGCAGTTCTGCAGCAGTAGCGGGATGGCTGGCCTCCGTGGACCTTTTTGTTTTAATGCGTTGGTCAAGTTTTAAATAATCTATTGTTGGGAAAGAGTCATCACTGTCATTAGTGAGGGGATGAAAACTTGTTAGCTGTATTGTATGTTACAAGAATATCATACAGTAAGAATTAATTTATGGGTTGTAATTTCATGATGTATGACTGTTTTTACCTTTTTCTTTTTTTACCTTTTGTCCTGAATTGGTTTATAATACCATGCTTTGGAATATATTGAATTCCATTGCCTTACCGAGACCCAGTAAACTCTAGAGCGGATTGTGGTGACCCAGTGATACGTATTACCAAACACAGCAGCAAGAAGGTTTGTGCAAAGGGATGACATAGCAAACTCCTTTATTCCTGGGAGAACTAAATGGCATAAAAGATCTTTTTAGAGCTGACAAGATAGTGGAATTTTTAGGTCTTCATATATGGTACTCTGAACGGTTGCCTGGATGGTAATTTATTTGTGTTTAAAATGAGAAGGACTCTAATATTCCCAGGACTACAGTTTGTCTTGTAGAATAGTAAGTATCCGTAAAGGAGCAAAAGAGCAACTACGCGCTATGTGTCCTTTCTAGAAGTTGAATCAGTGGAGAGTCCTTGGCATGGATAGAACTGGTGCGTTCATTTCATCTTTTACGTACAACTAAGAGGAAATTTACTGAACTTTATGGTCTTATTAGAATGTAAAGTCCTCACTGATACTTTTGCTTCTTGCACTTTTCAGTAATGAAGACCTGATGTGTACCAAGTGTACTGTACAATCTGTAGAAAACCCTTGGTAAGATCTGAACTTCAGGAAGCTGACTTTGGGTTTTTACTTATATGTGTACAGAGTGATGTAAAAAACCCACACCCCCAAACAGAAACCTCTCAACAAACAAACAAAGCCCCAAGCCCCTGCATACGTGGTTCCTCTAAATAACTTCTCTGAAAGTTAGAGGTCTGCGATCAGAATAGTAACTCTGGAGTAGGATCCTGTAGCTGTTTTTTGGTGAAGGACACCTTCTGCACTGGGAGCTGGTAGTGACAGGAGAGTGTAGATTGAGATTGAGGAGTGATGTGTTTGAGTTCCCCCTTCTTGACTGAAGAATTTAAATATTAAGATCTGTATTTCTTTCCCATGCAAATTGTTATTCCAGTCTCACATTTGCAGAATCAAGAAGCAATTCTGTCTTAAAATTGTTGGTTTTCTTCTCAGCCATCTGTTGGAGTGCTCAGGTTTTACTTATGGTTTCATTTTTTTTAAAAAGATTTACCTTCACAGTACTGGAATTAAATTGCTTAACTTTCAGTTATTTTATCAGTGGCTGATGAAGGTTTGCGGAAATAGAGAAGCTGTTCATTTGAGAAGTTGTCTTTGAGTCCATTCTCTTCTAGGTGTCCAATTATTTTTCATGTTTTCCCTGTGGTGACAGTAATTTTCTTTGAAAAGATCCAATAGTCGTTCCCAGAAATAAAAGAAACATTAGCCTGAAAGCAGTCACAGTATCATATTTTATAGCAAATAAATACTTCCTGTATGCAGGAATAAAACATACTTACATGAATCTTAGCTTCTTCCAAGCTTTATTTCAAATGTTCTTCGTTACTTGAACTTTTTTTTAGGATTTGGAGAAATATGGTTTTTTATCCGAAGGAATTACTTTCAAACTGCAACTGGATATTTACCATTAAGATTTGTGTACAGGTGTTTCAAATCTGCAAAGCATAGTGAACCTGTAACAGCTGATTCTGCTGATATTCTTTTTTTAAAAATAATGCTAGGATTATCGAACTGGGATATCCTGGTTCTTGAATGAGATAGGTAGATGGATGGATGGATTAAAAACCCTGATTTTGTCAGGTAAACAAGCTGCTTCGTATAATTGACTTTTAAAATGTTACTGAACTTTTTAAGCTTAGATATGAGAGAGTTGTGCTGATGTGTGTAAAAGTTTGGGAAACTAGTTGGGGCTGCTGTATTGTGCAGACTGGATTATAAGCGAATAAACTGAGGTGAGCTCATTTATCGTGAGATAAAAACTTAAAACATAAAGGATAGTAACCAGAAAAATGGAAACTGCAATGAGTGTTCTTCATAATGAACGATGTATGTTTAACGTTAAAGGCTTCGGTTTTATTAAGTACACTCTTGCATTGATAAGAGCAGTCAAATCTTTAATAATACCTCTTAGCAAAATTTACAAGAATGTATTGTGGAGATGTAAGTTGCTGAGAATGGTTGCATTTTCGTGGGAAGAATGGAGCGCACTTTTTGGGAGGTCTCCCTGCTTTCTGGTTTCGCATTCTGATAATCCGTTACAGTATCAAACCGAGCATGGAGTCTGGTTTGATTTCTGTTGTGAATAAACCACAGGTTTAAGGTTAGTTGATAATGTTTTTGCTGATGAAAATGTCTTTAAAAGACTAATAATTTCAGAGGCAAGTTCAAAAAAAAAAAAAGAAAAGAGGCTTTTTCTTATGAGTTAAGGTGAGGGATTGGAACCTTACTGAACTGTATGTAGCTTTTGCCTTCCTGCAGCTTCTCCATCCTGTTTTCTTCCCTGTCCCCTACGTGCATAAACAACAAACTAGACCTCTTAGTTCCCTCATGCTTTATTCTCATTGTAGTATTTCTGATCTTTGTTTGGTGTTTTTGGTTTTTTTTTTTTATGATCTTTGGCATGCCGATAACTGACAAGGTTACAGTCAAGATTACAATTCTGTGCCTTTTCCCAGAAGCTACGCCAGGATTTGGGGAAGGAGAAGGGGTTGGGGCTTGCCGTCCTTGGGATACCTTGGATTGTCCTAGATGGGCTGCGTGTCAGAGATGGTGCTCTTTATCCTGAGGATCGGTTTCTTGAGAGTGCTGATCCATTGTCATCTGATGAACTAAAGCAGACATCTTTCAGTCCTTCGTTACCACGGTTATTTTGGAGGCTGTAGGGTCAAGACCAAAGACAAGGATATGAAATTACATTTATTTTCTCATGGTCATTAGTTTGCTTTATTGGTCACACCACTGTTCAGCATTGCTCAGAAGTTCCACTCGGCTACAGAGGGGTGACTGCAGAGCACACCAATGGATCAGCACTGGAGAGTGTGTTATCTCTTGGGGTTGCTTTGGTATATTCCTGCTTATCTGTCTTGTCTCTGGAAATACAAAATTAAGTCATTGAAACCTGCCACTTGTTTTTTGCTTTTTGAGATTTTATTTCTTAAAAAAAACCCTTTTTTATTTGCTTTTTGTATTTCAGGTGAAATATCTTGGAAAAAACCTAATACAGATGGGAGTGGTGAAGAAGGGGGACATTCTGAGTTCCTCCCTTATCTCTCTCCATGAATCCTCCTGTTGGTTTGATATTCACTCTGGTCATGTCTTTTTGCAGCAGCAGATAATGGAGGGACTGCATCTGGTGGCACATCAGGAATTCCTCCCAGCAATCCTGCTGGGAATTCCAAGTCAACAGCAAGGAACCTGGGCTCCTCAGCTGGAGAGAAGGAGGAAGGAAAGAAGGTCAGACGGCAGTGGGAATCGTGGAGCACAGAGGACAAAAATACTTTCTTCGAGGGACTGTATGAGGTACACGTAGAGGAAAATAACACGCTTAGATGGGTATTCCTAAAGAAGGTTGATTAAATTGGGATTTGCAGGAGCAAAATGCCTAAGTACAAATATACATTTGCTTGTCTATGCATTTGTGTCTATACTTTTGGCTATAAAACAGCTGTCAATCAAAGCCACGTTTCAAAAGTGTTAAGCCTTTTTTTTGTTGTTGTTTTGAAATACACAGGCAATGTTTGAGTTTTATTAATGAATCTTTATAATAATTTAAATTATTCTCAGTTGTGGTTCTGTTTTAAATGAGAAATAAGTAAATAGTCTCAACTTTCAAAAGCAACACACTTATGCTGTAATATTAGTAAACAAGAAAATATGTATTATCTTAATAAGAACTGAAAGCACTGTGTTTATTCTTTGACCATGAGAAGGTTTGTACGAGGGCTGAGAAACAAAGAAAAGTTAGATCATCTTCTGTCTCATGATGTATATAATGTCTTTCTGATTGTCCTGTTATGATTATTTTAAGAGGACTACTGTTATGAAAATACATACTAAAGGTGAGAACAAAAGAAGTCGTAGTGGGTTTTCTTTGGATATGTGCATCTTTTTAAAAAGACCTTTTTTTTTTAGTGGTAGACATTTAGAGGATTCACAGATAAATATTTGTGGACAGAATGAACACTTAAGCAGTGTTTTCTTTTTTTAAGTTCTCTGACTTGCAGTAATATTCTTGGGAATCATGTAATTTTAAAGTCCTTTCATCACTCCGAGAAAACGGGTTTTTTTGAATGCTGAGGAAAAAACATGAAAAATTTGCTCTAAGATGGATTTGGAACTCAGTATTTTTGGTCCTCCACTTCCATTCGTTTTGTCACTACCTTTCAAAAAAGGTTTTCACACTTTGTATTTAAATCAGTTCCAACCTCTTTTGAATACTAAGAAATTTTGTGATACAGGAGTTCAAGGATAATGTATATAAAATTAATTTTTCTTCTTTTGAACTCCAGGGATTTTATAGGATCTAGGTGTTCCTGCTCCGGCAGGGGGATTGGACTGGATGATCTTTTGAGGTCCCTTCCAATCCCTAACATTCTGTGATTCTGTGAATTGCTAGTTTTGAAGGGACGCTTAGGCATCTCATGTTTATTTGGACACTGAGAATAAACTTCTGAATGAGTTACCATGTAAAAATGTGCTTTCTGTAAGAAGTTCTTTATTTTTTTAAAATATAATCTTTTCCTTCATTATTTGAAACTCAAATTTTGTACTCCTAATAAGCAGAACATGAAATTCACTGTAAATAAAAGTGAAGCTGTTAAATATAACGGGCTTTTCATTCACCTGAGTCAGAAATGGAGGTAGGGAGGAGAGGGGGGAAATGCAGAGGAAGGTAAAGAAAGCGAAGTGAGAGAGCCACTATTTTCGATTCTGTTACTTAGCACATTTATGAGTAAAGTGTTTTTTTTTGTTTTTTGGGTTTTTTTTAAAGTTTGCTAGCAACTTGGAGTTTTTATATTGAAACAGGTCAAGAATTTGGAAAGGAATTTATTTGGCATTTGTAATGCACTTTCTGTAAAATGAAACCAGTGTCATTCTTTTGCTGTTGAGTTCTGATACCCAAGAATTTTATGATCATTGAAATCTAATTTCCCACAAAGAACCCTAAAGTCCCTCATATCGTTTGCGTTGTCTTGTGACAAGATGTAAGTTTGGTTTTGAGTATTTGGATTTGTTTTATTTATTCTTCAGCATGGGAAGGACTTTGAAGCTATCCAGAACAACATTGCCCTGAAATACAAGAAGAAAGGCAAACCAGCAAGCATGGTGAAGAATAAGGAACAGGTTCGCCATTTCTACTATCGCACCTGGCACAAGATCTCAAAGTACATTGACTTTGATAATGGTTAGTATGCAAAGAAATGGGCTTAGTAGAGAGCTCACAGTCTGGTGAGGGCTGGAGGCCTGCCTTTTGGTGCCATCACGGAGGGCAGGAATGGTGGAGATGAGAAAATAAATACTGAATAGGATGTCTGTGAACATGTCTTATTTTTATTAGCATGGCCATGCTAAGGCTCATTTTTTTGGAAAAATACTTCTTGAAAACGTATTTGTATCGGTGGTTTTTATATCCATTCACCACCCCATAATAAATGCTGATCCTACCCCTAATTCTGGGGAAAAGCCAGGTTTGAGGAAACGTTATTCTGTTCTCGTGATCACACCTTTGAGGACAACTGCCTAAATGTTAGTCAGGCGTGACTTCACCAAGCAAGTTGACTCCAGCACTACTTTGCACTTCTTGGGGGGAAGGTAGAAACAGATAAATAGTCCGATACAAGTGTAAATGGTAAAATATTTGCTCACACTTCAAATAAACCTGAAATTGTGTAATTGGTTCAGTAACTCAGGATGCCCAGTGCCATATTCCTCTCTCGCCATTGTTTTCGCTCCTTCCCCAGCTTCTCGAATGAAATTGGGAAATCATATGAACTGCTAGTGGTGTTTTGTAGCAATAATAGTAATATAGAATAATTAATAATGGATTTTTATCAAATGCATACCATTCAGTAACGGGCAGTGAGGATACAAGTCAGTTTTCCAGTAAGCCCGATCTGAACAGCAGGTTAAAGAAATCTATTGCAGAGGAACCGGTTTTACTAAGGTTTAGTTCTTTTGGCTTTTTCAGGGTATGAAGAATGTCAGTTCTCCTGTTAGCTTGTTGATGAAGTAAAGGTCTTCAGGGCTTTGCTGTCCTTCTGATGCTGTGTTCTAAGTTGCATAAATTGTGGCAGTTTCACGGTGGTTGAATTTTTTGGTCTTTAAACAACTCTCTTTAACGTCAGCAAATGTTTGGATAGTAAATCCATCTCTATGATTTGTGACCACAGCCTCTCAAGTTAAAAATAACTCATTAGCAAAAATGGATATGACTAGAAAAAAGCCGAAGGAATGCAAAGGTAACGTACAGTATGTCTCTTGATGAGATTGTTCTGTCTGTTCCTGAGATTAGCTTTTCTAGAGGAGGACTTGCACATCTAAAGCACCTGTCCTAAGGTATAGTCTGAGTTCCTTTTTCAAAACAAGACAGCATTTTAAGATGAAACAAGCCATTAGTATTTTATTTAAAAGCAAATGCTACAACAAACACAGTATGGAAGAGTTGTAAAGAAAAAAAAGATGTCATGGAGGAACTTAATCTGTTTTCTGGATAACGTAAAGTTCCATATCTATACCTCTAAGGTCTGTAATCTCATTGGCTGTAGGAATTTAAGAATTAGTGCAGTAGTTTGATTAGCATTTTTATAGGTAGAAATAGGTGTGCCTGGATTTTGAGATTAAATGAGTCTGCAGGTCAAAGAGAACTGAATTATTGAGTAGACAAGACTAAACATTTTCATCTGGTTTGTAAACCAGAAGACTGTCTTCCCATGCTGTTGTAGATATTTAGATCTATTAGCAATAGTAATTTCCATGTTGTGTGTTGATGAGAAAGGACAAAAAAGGCTTGGAAAGTTGAATAGAATGTGTGCGGTTCTTCATGTAAAAATTTAGAATCTTGAATTTGCATTAAATCTCTTGGGCATATTCACGTGCATAGGAGATACACTGTCTTCTGGAAAATTCAGACCTACTTAATTTTCATGTAAGAGTTCTATATGCATTTTTGGGGGACACCTGGACATTTCCTTCAGAAATTGTGAACAGTTAAGTGATACTAGAGTTAGCTTTATTATGAATGAGCTTTTTTTCACATATTGAACTGTTGCATATTTGTTTACATTTTGTGGAAGCTGCTTCATTTTTTCATAATCTAAAAAATGTTGCATTTCCCAGATATTTAAGTCACCAAAAGGAAATTGGGGAGCCCATCTCATTATGGTGTTTCTTGAAGCAAAGCTTAGTCTTACCTTCGGTGAGGTGTTTGTTTCCTCATTGAAAATACAAATAATCTGATTCTTGGTGCTGCAATGTTGCTGTGTGTGAGTATCCACAGTCTGCATCTCACGCCTTCTCTGCTTTTCAGTGTTTTCTCAAGGGCTGAAAAAATCCTCCCTGGAGCTCTATGGCTTAATCTGCTACGGGGAACTAAGGAAGAAGATTGGGGGATGTGAGTATGGATGACTTAAAATTATTTTTGTATGGTAGAGTCAAAAGTGTCTGCCTCTGAAGTTGGCAATGTCTAGTACAGTTTCACTTCTGAGTTATTCAGCATTTGTGTTCCTTGTATTCTATTGCAGTAGTCTGTGGGATCATTTTTTCACTGAATGTATTTTTATTTTTAAAGAAGTTAGTCTGTTGCACTAGTCCCCTTTTTCTTTGACAGATTTCTTTACCTTTTGTGCTCTGTGGAGTGCAGTGCATGCAGTACCCACAAATGACAGGTACCTGTATGCACAGTTTAGATGACCTGTCTGTTTTATCGTCCTTGAAGGCAAAGCGGTGAAATGTGTAAATGATGCCATTTGCACCAATAGTTATTTCTGTCCATGCAATCAAAATCTAGGATGGTGCCTTTAAACCTTTACTTGTTGAACCCTGCAGATGAAAAAGCATTACAAATCATCATCAGAAATAACAACGTTACTGGCTAGCCAAGATGCATTGTGACCTTTTCAGTCCCGGAGGCTGGTTTTGTCTGTGAGGATGAGTGTAGACAGAGGAGTATGTGCCATACCAATGCTCCCCTGTTTTCTGGAAGTTGATTAGTTGCATTAGCAAGATAGCTGAGCTTAGGGTCAGTACCATCTTCATAGAATCACAGAATGGTTTGGGTTGGAAAGGACCTGGAAAATAATCTAGTTCCACCCCCCTGCCATGGGCAGGGACACCTCCCACCAGCTCAGGTTGCCCAAAGCCTCATCCAGCCTGGCCTTGAACCCCTCCAGGGATGGGGCATCCACAGCTTCTCTGGGCAACCTGGGCCACTGCCTCACCACCCTTATTGTAAAAAATTTATTGGTAATATCTAGTCCGACTCTACCCTCTTTTAGTTTAAAACCATTGCTCCTTGTCCTATTGCTACAGGCCCTACTAAAAAGTCTGTCCCCATCTTTCTTATTAGCCCACATTAAGTACTGAAAGGCCTCAATAAGGTCTCCCCGGAGCCTTCTCTTCTCCAGGCTGCACACCCCCAACTCTCTCAGCCTGTCCTCGCACGGGAGCTGCTCCAGCCTCGGACCATCTCCGGGGCTCCTCTGGCCCCGCTCCAGCAGCTCCGTGTCTGTCCTGTGCTGAGGACCCCAGAGCTGGGGGCAGCACCCCAGGGGGGGTCTCGCCAGAGCGGAGCAGAGGGGGACAGTCCCCTCCCTCGCCCTGCTGCTCACGCTGTTTTTGGTGAAGCCTTGTCTTTGTGGCTTCCAGACTAGAGAGAGCTCTGTGTGCTTGGAGAATGGGCAGAGGAACACACGCTGCATGCACTGGTCCATGCACATGTGCCTTCCTGTCTCTGTATTTTCTCATTTGTCCCACAGATTTCTGTAGAGTCAGTGTTATATCATAGTGCAGCCTCTGCATTTGTTGTTTAATTTGTGAGACGTGTAAAATCATCCAAATGCTTTCACTTCTTTGTAAAGTCATACTAGTTGCAAAGTGAAAAAGACAGGAAAGCTTTAATGAGTGGACATATACAATTCCTACTAGAATTGTGGTATTTTTACAGATTTGATTTTTTTTTGCTGGATTACTTTCTCACCTGGGATTTTTGTTGTAATGTGTCGTGAACAAGACTGTTGTGAATGTTCATGCTGACTTCATTCTGTTTGTTCAAAGATCTCCAGTGTGTTAATTCATCTTGGAGAAGCAATTTTGAACTGTTTCATGACAAAGAATGTGCAATGGCAAGACAGATGGCATTGTCAATAGAAATCAGGGTTTCTTCCCTATATCTGTGTCTTGTCTTAAAAGCATCAACAGACCTTCCTTGCTGTGACGGAGACCAAGGTTTAACAGTCACCATGGCAATGCACGCATACTCTGCTTCTGTCTTTTTATAACTTTGGTACTTGGTTACCAACTTGTCACTTGGAAAATTCTAGTCTCCAGGACCAAATGGGTTTAAGCTGCAAGCCTCTACACCCAGTTGGTGGAAGGAGTTTATTTCTCTTTTTCCGTTTGGTGGTGGTTTGGTTTTTTGTTCCCCCCTCTGGGCTGCTCACCCAGTCTTGGCTGACTTCGGCAGAGCTAGTGAGACACGAAGGCACGTCAGGAACACTTTCTGCATTGCCAGGGTTCAGTAAATAGGTGTGTGCCTAACTGTCATAGGGAATAGAAATCAGGTGACTGTAGTGTCCGTTTTGAAATGTCCTGTATAATGCGTAGAACAAAAGTGTAAGTTCCCTGTGCATTTTATTATTTTCATTTACTTTTTATTTATTGCGTTCAGTGCTGTGAGGACTTGATGCTCTCTCACTGTGCTGTGCAGCCTTAGCAACAGGGATGGAGCAGGAAGATGAGGAAGCTTTTCTTTTTAACACTGCAGTGTGTTAATGCCAGGGAGCCCAAGATGACTGTCGCACCTAAACTGGGGTCACTTAGTCCATGAGTAAAATGTAATTTTCATGGCAAGGGTGGTGTAAAGCTCGCACGTTTTGAAAACAGATCTTACCAGGAAAGGTGTGTTGTAGCACATTTATGCACATTAATCCTGTGTGAGATTAAAATGTAATAGCTTGAAAACCAAGCAGGACACAAAAAAAGGTCTTGACTCTCCCCCTTTAAATCCTGATTCACTGTGTTATCCCATTTCATGTCAAGGTATGGACGACAAGAACGCAGCTAAACTCAACGAGCTCATTCAAGCCGGGTAAGTAAGATCTTATTCCTGAAACTCTTAGAACTGGATTGTTCGTCATCTTGATTGTTGAATTGGTCATCCAGAGTTTATGGGTCATTTCTAAATTTTTTTAGAGCTGCAGTTTGACATTTTTCCATTCTTTGTTTTTATGTGTTCCCCCCCCCCCCTTTCCATGAAGCCATTAATTGTTATTGTTAGGAAATGATGGGTGGAGTTTAAGAAGGTAACGAAATGAGAATTCTTAACAGAAGTGACGGCATTGTGACTATGTTGATTCACTCTAGGGAATATAGTTCATCTCCAAACAGTTCTGCCAACAGTGCTCACAAGTCCTGACTTTCAGACCTGCACCGACACTTCAGTACTGTGCCGGCCTCAGCCCTCCAGGCGCTTCTGCAGCTACTTGACTTTAAGAACAAGTATTCTCCTTCCCTTCAAGGAGGAATTACGGGATTTGGGGGTTCAGTCTTAGCAATGTACTTTTAGGATACAGAAGGGGTGAGATGTTGCTGTACTGTTAGAAATGAGGGAATACCTGATATATTTGTACATAAATTTTTCTGAAGTATTCCTGCGTTTAGAATTTGTGTATTCTAAAGTGACATCTTTTTCAAAGGATATTATTTTAAGACGCGTGATCATTAAGCGGGCACCACTCAGCAGGCATTGGTTTGTCCTGATGAGGTCTCTAAAAGCAGTTTGAAAATAGTATTCTTTGTTGTCTGTTACAGATCGCTTTTTGCTTTTGGCATTGGTGTTTGTAGCAGATAAATCCTTGAAGCAAACTTTACTGTAAAGATGAGGAAGAGTTTGCCCACTCAGCAGCTGCTGACTTCTTGACTTTACCTTGCATGAAATGGGTCCTTGTTGCACCTTTCTGTTGCTCACAAACAGGTTCCTAATGAGTTCCTTACAGCTTATTAACCTTTCTTCTCCTGGGAGATGCACTTTGTGCAGCGTGCTGTTGTGTTACAGATCTGGAGTGGCATTATTTATGAAATCACTTGTTCATTCTTTTGTTAACTGCAAAGTTTAAGAAGAGAAATTGCCATTTGGTTTGGGTTTTGTACAGTTAAGAAAATCTTAGCAGTAACAAAATTATTCTTAAAGTAAATTACTTCTTAAAGTGGAGCTGCTGGTTACAATGGGCCTGGGATGAGCCTTTTTTCCCTGGTGTCCTGAATATCTCTAGAGGGGAGGGTGCAGGCAGTCACTCTGTGCTGTACTGGAGAACCTTTCTAATAGTGTGTCATCCAAACAGAATGAACCATAGTCAGTGAGACTGATGACTTGTAGCAAGCGGTAGCACATTGCATGATTAAGGCCTTAGTTCTTCTAATTAGTTGTTAATGAGGGCTAATGATCTCTGTGAAGTCTAGGTGTTACAGAAGCCAGTCTTGTAACAAACCATTTTGAAAACAGGACTGATCTTCTAACAAAAAACTAGAGTGTTCAGAATATTAACATTGTGAGGCAGTTCTGAAATAGTTGCTCTTACGTAGGCTTCTTGTTTACCGGATGGAAGACGCATCTTTGCTTCCCTTTTTCTCCTGCACCTCACCTGGTCTGGTGGGTAAACCTTGTCTGTCGAGAGGAGCAAGTTGTGCAGGGAAACTATGTTCACATTTTTGTCTTTATTACCACCTGGATGTCTGCACCATCTGAATTCATCCCCTGCAGGTGCAGGGCAACTTCGCATCCCACAGAAGCAAATACATTACCTGTGTCCCGTTAGATGAAACTTTCCATCTTGCTCAGTGGTGTTACAATTCTGTCATTCCCCTCTCCATTTGTAAGCAGTTTTGTTTTGGTTTTTTTTCAGTTCCTAACATGTTTCTTTCAAGTGTGATACTCCTCCTTTTCCTGAGTGCGACGTGCTTTGTAAGGCTTCTCGCTATGTTGAAAGGCTTGAGTGAAAGCAGCTCCGAAGTGATTAAAAACAGGGAATGTGTACATGTGTTATTCTGATGATCTGAAGCAGGTAAACACGTAACTGTTAAGAAAGGTTAAGAGAGGCTAGGATTGGGAGGAGCTACCTGGCAGTTCATTTGCAGGACAGCTGTAGACCCTGCAGTCACACACTCTAAATCAGGGCATGTTTTGCTTATGTTACACATCACGTCTGGCTTTCTGTAATAGCTACACAGTGTATGGAAAAACAAACGACCCTCTGAGGTGCTCATAAGAAAACTGTATTTAAAATCCTTCTGGTTGAGTTTATAGCCCAGGTCACAGGCACTAAATAGCGCCTGGAAACTTGGTCAACTGGCTGCTCCGAGTAATAGCGATGGGTGTGTGGGAGATGTCCCGTCTGGTCAGTGGCGTTGTGGCCACTCGCTGCTGTCTGTCTCTGTATGGGTTTTCAGAATTTCGGTAAGGGGTAAAATCAGGCTGGGCCGTAGCCTTTGGTGCAGTTGTAGCTGGATGAATCAGGGATCTTTTAGAAAATAGATCAAAGTTTATAAATAAATGCAAAAGGCAGATAAGAATTGTTTTGTACTGGTCCAGGTAGTTTCGCATACTCATGTCATCACTCGTCCACACGAGCTGTTTAAATAAGTTTTTGGAATCACTGAGCAGGACAACTATGAAACAGAGCTCGCTTAGAAATTACAGGGAATCTGAGTCACTTTCTGCCCAGTCCTTTGGTGCTAGTTTTTTATTACATCAATGATACGTTGCTGCATTGTGTGATGGTATACGACACAGAACAAAGATTTATGGCAGTGCATCAGAACTGCCCAGAACCCCATATAAATAAACTTAAACTAAAGGTTTTTTGTTTTGTTTCAGTTTTATTTAACTTAGGCTTTGCAACATTTTTTACGTTCAATAAAAAACTTAATTTGAAAAAATATCAATATTTTCTGGGTGTCATTGTAATGATGTAGGATTTGTGGATTAATTAAAAGCCCTACAACAAACATAATTAAAGAAATGCAATAATATGCAACTGTTAAAGCACAGTACCACTCGCTGTCTGTTAGCGTATGTGTTTTTGTCCCCAACCTGAGAGGCTCTTACTACAACAAGTACAAAAGACCGTTAAAGACAGAAACTTTTAACAGGTATTGATTGATCTGTCTGGTTCAGTTCCTGGCTGTGCTTTGTGTGGAGTGGGGGAGATCCTTCATCGCCTTCGATTTCCTTGTTAAAAGCTGTTTGACATGCTGAGGGGCTATTTGTAACTCCCTCGAAATCTTAGTCATAAAATAGCGATTTGTCCTGAAAAAAATTTGTATACAAAACCAATCTTTTTAAGGAGGTAGAATATGCTCTTGGTGTCAAGTTATAGTAGTAGTTCTTAATGCGTGTTCAGTAGAATAACTTTGTATAAGAGCTAGTATTTTCTGCATTTGGAAACATCCAGGATCTAGGGAAGAGGCGAGAAGGAAGGAAGGATTTTTAAGCTAAGAGTAGTTCTGTTGCAGGCTGTCTCCTTTTTACTGTGCTTTTCTTTTCAATTAGTAGAACTGTTCTTTTTCCAGTCTCCCAGCCATGGATTTCGGGTAGGAAACTAGTCTCTAAATATATCTGATGTTACGTTAGTTCAAAGAATAACAGCTTGCACACTCTCTCTAGATTGCTTGAAACCCATCATACTTTGTGGAAAAGGGAACTGGGGGAATTATTCCTGCCTCTCAAGCAGAACACCTGAACCTAGAGAGCTAGGATGCTACTTCTAAAACTTATTTTAGGAAACGATGAAAATGGAAGTATTGATTGCTGTAGTCATGGAAGAGTGCTGTAGTGCCAGGGCGAAAACTTCCATGTGAAGTTTTTGCCAAATTCGTGTGTGTCCTGTGTTCTTTCATTTACTGAACAGTGTGCCTTGCTTGCTAACTTCTCAGCTGTGCCATTCTCACTCCCTAGTGGGAAATACAGAAGTTCCTGCTCTTCTTTTAGGTCTGTCAGCAGTTTTGCACTTGTTCTCTTTCCTCCAATATTTTTTTTGAGTTTTTTAGATCTTTTTTTTTTTTTTTAATATATTTTCTGTCATGTTTTCATACTTCTTTTCTGGCTTTTGTCTGAGGTTTTGGTTACTGAGGGTTTGGGTTTTTTTCCCTTCTCTCTGCCTTTCAAGCACAGGTACACGTGCAGCCAGGAGCTTATGATGCTGATGGGTTGTTCATTTGTGAGCGGCTCCGTGCTGGGGACAGGTAGTGGAGATCTGCAACCCAGGGTTGGGCAGGTGGTAGATGGATTGATCAGGAACAACTGCCAGGCAACCTGACTCAATAATAAATGTTTTACGACCAACTAGTTAGTCTTTTTAAGAGAAATAGGAAATATGTAAAATGAACAGCAGTGCTATTCTTCTTCTTTCTTTTTCATGATAAAATTAGCTCTGATGTTCGAGGTGGATCAAATAGCCTCTTGAGCGTTCAGACCCTTCTTTCATTCTCCTTCAAGTCACGTGAAGGAACAATTTCCCCAAAGCTTGTTGGGTTTATATAGTCATATCAATTAATCTGAGAAGAAATAATGTTTCACAATAACATAATGTTTCACATTCCACAAACGCCTTCTCACTTGTACCCTTACACTGTCAAAGTTACAATAGTGAGAATAATAATGATAATAATGTATTAGCTAAAATCAAGATGCAGGAGGAGAGCCTCAGCTTGCACAAGTAGTCAAAAGAATTTGTTGTCCTCAAGTAGTATAAATTTGCAATTTAGGAACCTGTTTCAAGGTGTGTTGAATTATTGGATTTATTTTCACTGGCTTTAGTGTTTTTTGTAGGAGGCTATTATGGAATCCCAGAATGGTTTGGGTTGGAAGGGACCTTAAAGCCCATCCAGTGCCANTGGGCCACAAGTGCACACTGCTGGTCTGTGTTTAGTTTTTCATCTACCAACACCCCAAATCCTTCTCTTCAGAGCTGCGCTCAAGCCATTTATTATTATTATTATTTATTATTATTATTATTTTTGTTATTACTATGAAACTGTGTTTTCCACTAGAAGAGGAGGGAGCATCTAGGCACGTTTTCCCTAAGCAAGGAAACTGTTACAGCAGTTCTGATCACTGTGATGCTCTAATTAACTCCTTGCAAGAACAAAGACGACAATAATTTGGGGATGTTCATGCAGCAGCAGCCCTGTTTTCCTTACAACCATTCTATCACATTCCCAGACTGTGCGTTTTCTGGCAGTTGGGTGCATTTGTGCATCCTGTTATCTCAATGTGGACAAAGAAGTGTAGTGTGAATCAAGAGGTTTTATTTACTGCAAATTTCTAGGTTCTATCAAATTGTAAAGACACTTTTATACTAGGCTGCTGCTTCTGACTGCTGGCTGAGACCAAAGTTTGGGCTCATTAAGCAAAGTGGAGATTCTCCACCTAAAGGTTCAGACCCAAGAGAGAAGCTGTCCGAACACTGACCAGCTGAATTTGAGAGCAGCTGAATTTGTAGTCGAGTTTCCTGTCTTTATACACTGCAGTCCCTGTTAACTTGACATAAGTCAGTTTGGGTGGATTCATACTGGTCTTGTCCTCACTTGTATTGAAACTTGGTTTATTTACACATTAAAAAAAGAAAAAAAGAGGGTGCTAGCTGCATATAATTGAAACTTATTTTCGGGAGATTCATTTTCTAAAAAATGCTGATTTTCTGATGAAGTCATATCTGCACCTGAATATAGTGACAAGAGGATATTGAGCCCGATGCGTTAAGGATAAGGTGTCCATCGCGATGACCTTTCATCGTGACCTTATGTCACTGACTAGATATCCACGAGTGTCACTACGGCCTCCTTTAAGAGTCTTTCCACTGCCAGGGATTGGCTGTTGTACTTGGTGGGACCCATTGTGTTCAAACGGTTCAAGTTTCCAACAATTGAAGTTGGGGTTAAGCTGAAAGAGGAAAGGTAACAGCAATGCTTCTGGTACTGCTGCTGTGGGAGTGGCTGTGTGCAGGTGTGGAAATAGGAAATGCTGCTTAAAGACAGGCAAGTAGCTCTCAGGTCTTTTTTATTTTTCCTGAAGTGCTGATGCTAGTTTTTCTGCGGCACTTGAGAGCCTTCTCCTCTTTCCATTAGTTGAGTCATCACTACTTGATGAAGTGAAGAGTGGTGGAGTCACCGTCCCTGGAGGGGGTCAAGAAACGTGAGGATGTGGTGCTTGGGGACATGGGTTAGTGGGTTAGGTGGTGTTGGGTTGGACTTGATGATCCTTGAGGTCTTTTCCAACCTTAATGATTCTATGATTGTGTGTTAGAGCTCGTCAGAACCACGGAGGGCTAACATATTCCCTCTGGCTTCTGGTAGCTCAGTGCAGATTGAGGAAGTCTGCCCTTCCAGCCCTGGGATATGCCAAATCTGTAGAAGTTCATGGCTTAGTACCTGAAATTTTTGAGCTGCTCTCCTCATCAACTCCATCTTTGCAAGTCTGGCTTCACTTCTGCTGCCCTTTTGTGAATTCCCCTCTTAGCAGTATAGACAAGTGCTCTTTCTGCCTGATGTTGTCTTTCTTACAGCATGGGAAATATAAGAGTATTCTCCATAATTTCTTTCATTTTACTTGCAAAGACTTGTGTTCAGTCCTGCTGCTTCTAGCTGGTCTTTCTTGCTTGAAGTATTTGCTAGTACAGACTGCCATCAGTACTTTGGTAGCGATGCCTGCCTTTTAAGTCTCTGAAAAGGAAACAGGGCTGACTGAGTGAAGAAATCAAACCGTTCCACTGTGTGAAAACAAAAATGGCCTCTTGCTTTTGCAGGTTTCATAGCTGTTGATGTGGTATTGAAGCTAAAAGCCACTGTAAAGGTTATGTTGTTCAGATTCCCATGCAAGCTGTTGGAGCTCATCTCTGCAGCAGCTGTGGTGTTGATAGTCCAGAATGGAAGACTCTTAAAAAGCTTTAGACTTTTTCTTCCCATAATTAAGAGTTAGGAGTATAAAGAGGAGACTAAAGCAAAACCAGTCGTCTTTTATGAAGAAGCCGTCTCTGAGGGTACGTTTCAACCAAAGTAACATAATTCTGGTCTGCTTTGTGAAACAGCAGTCCCTCCCTAAGTGGGCAACCCAGTGTTTCATGAAAGTCTGGCAGAGGAGGGCCACAAGAATAGCATTTCCATAATGAAGAGTAAGGTGATAGAAAAGATTGAATGCTCTTGGGAATCTGCCCTGCAAACCCTGCATTTCTGTGTTCGTTCCTATAGCCATGGTTGTACTTGACGCTGTGTCACTAATGTGTGTGTATTCACAAACTTCTGTTGCCTGTAAATATTTCTCTTTCAATGAATTCAGGGCTACGACTGTTCGTTACAAAGGCAGAAACCTTCGTATCAAAGCTCCGATGTGCAGGGCTTTGAAGAAACTCTGTGATCCAGATGGTAAGTAAGAGATGCTGGGACATGGAAGGGTTTTAGCAGAGGGTCGGAAGAATATGAGCACAAGCAGGCCTGTTTTGATGTGTGTGTACATCGCTGGCGGGGGAATCGGTGCTATTTCACATTTGTGTTGGGCATAGATATGTCCCTCTTGGCTTATCCTGTTTGCTTGTATAGTCCCAATAACGTTAGGACCCACCCAGCTCTCTGAGTCTTGGAGGATGTCACTAGCTAAAGTGAAGAGGAAATAGCTACCAGACAAGAACACTACTGCTTAACAGTTGTGATTTCATACTGTGTGAAGTTTAGTCCCTTTGCCGGTGAATAAGCAGTAGTATGTTGTTTAGCGTTGAACATCTTAGGCTTTTTTTTTTTACTTTCTCCAGTTCAGCTATGTGTGATTATTTTTTTTTTATTATTATTATTATTGGGGTTTTAATTCCTCTTCCTTCCCCCCAGTAAGTAGAATGGGTGCAGCTTAAAGGTCTGAAATACTGTACTTGCTCAAAGTGTCCAGCCACCTGATTTTGACACTGCTTGCTCAACGGGAAGCTCCGGTTGCGCTGCAGTGTCCAGGGAAAAAAAATTGGAACAGGAGGTAATCTAAGGAAGCAGGCTCCACTGGTGAAGCTGAGATGTCTAAGTTGTCTGTAGGTGATGCTGATGTCTGTGATGCTTTTTTTTGACATAACAGCATATAGCGTTCTGAATGTTGTCCTTGCTTTGACCCATGCCCTTTGTGCTTCATCTGCCTTCAGGCGTTAGTGATGAAGAGGACCAGAAGCCAGTACGTCTTCCTCTCAAGGTCCCTGTGGAGTTGCAGCCACGAAATAATCATGCATGGGCTCGAGTACAGAGTCTTGCCCAGAATCCACGGCTTAGGTAATGAAGAACTTATTCTGGTGCTCAGAACAGAATGGGGAAATACATGAGCAGCATTCTAGCGTCTTCTCTTCTAACTGGGCAGTTTGTCTTTGATAATGCAGTTTGCATAAATTCTGAAGGCTTTGTCCAGCCAGAGTACGTGATTATTTTTGTTGCAAACATGAGATGTCAGACTTGAAAATCAGGTTACTGTTGTTTTTCGTATCTTTTGAGTAACATAAGCT
>VZTO01008129.1:208004-238480 GCA_013400615.1 Syrrhaptes paradoxus | reverse complement strand
TGATTCTATGAACAATAGGAGCTACTAGAGTTAGAGATGAATATACTTTATGCCACTTACACCCAGTTGTCAGCGCAGAGTGAAAGTGAAGTGGAGATATGCAGCACTAGCTCTGCTGAGCTCTGTACTGAATGTTCCATGAGACAGAGGCACAAGGCAGGGAAGTAGAACATGGTCAGAGGCACTTGCGCCAAGACTCTGAACGCGTCAGCTGCAACACAGCAATATTAGCGGAAGGGAGGGTATTTGTAGCTTAACCTCCTCCCTGCACTGGGGAGTTGGTGCTGTTGTTTCAGTGTCGTCAATGCCTGTTCATCCTCGTATTTACTCCTAGTCCAAAACTTGGGACAGAAGACATGGGGCCTCTGAGATGTTGGTTGTGCTTTCAAATAGAGCACTTGTAGTGACCAGCGATCGTGCAGAGAGGAGAATGAAGATTTCTAGCTTCAGGTTTATTTTATAAAATGCTTTAAGAGCAAAAAGTAAATGTTTGGGGGGGGTTTTGTGCCACTTTTTCTTTCTGTAATTCGTGTGGTAGCTTTGTGACTTGCCTGTACTTGTGCAGTTTAGCTAAATCTTGCTCTCTTTTCCTATCTTCTTGCATCAGGAGAAACTAGTATCTTGAATCACGGTGATCAGATTTGTCTGTCAGGCTTTTAGATCTTAATTGTCAGTTATCTAGTTTTTAAAGTTGTGGGACATCAAAAACATATGTTTGGGTTTTTTTGGGTTTTTTTTTTTCTTCTTAGAGCTTGGGAGTGGTAGCTGTGTTGTCTATCCTTGTGTTACATAATGCTAGCTTCTTCCCTTAATTCCAATTCTAGCATCAAGACTGTGATTTTAATTTCTGCTGACATCTTTTCTTTCTTTCCTTGCTTCATCTTGTGTACAGGATGATTGTGGAGTTACATCGGAAGGTCTCCAGCCTCATTGAGTTCCTGAAGCAGAAGTGGGCTCTCCATGAAGTGCGTATTGTATCCTTTTTCTGCGTAGTCTGTTCTGTGGGCTGTGTCCTGGGAGCAGTTCCCTTACTGTTCTAAGTTCATTTGAACGTCAGAAATGTGATTCTACCTCGTGAATTTACCGGCCTGTGCTTGGTAAAGGTGGAGGTCAGTATCTCAGCATCGCTAATGGAGCCTTTCATGGGAAATCCCATAATATTCCGCTTTCACCTCAACTCTTCTCTACCCTGAAAAGCTGGTTAGTAATAAATGGAGCGCTCTGCCTTTATTTCGTTTCCTTGAACAGTGAGCCCAGTCTGTTCCATTCTAGATGGGTGGTGGCCATAGGAGCCTGGATAACAACCGGCGACTGTTTCCAGTTTCAGCAAAGTGATTAGGGACAGATCTTTCTCCTTGCTTGATGCAGTTTCAGCAAATGAAGGCTTCAGCTTCTTTTCTGGATAGCTGCTGCTGCCTGGGACGTGTCTGTTACATGCTGTCTGAGCCGTCCGGTGCCCCTACCTCTGATCCCTGGGTAGAAGGATGGCGAGTTAACAGCCCTTCTGTTCTCCTGGTGACTGGTGTGCTGTGTCCGGTTCTTAGGCCTTTAATTCGGGCTTTTCTTTTTTTGTGAGCCTGGGAGAAATAGCATAGCACTGGAAACTTAGGAGGGTGTCAAAACACATGAGATGGAGGCTGCTGCGCAGCAAGGGAAGTGTGTTTTGCTGTGCAGTGACGCTGAGGTTTTTTGCCTGGTATTGTTGGGGTTTGTTAGTTGGTTGGGGTTTTGTTACAATGACAGTGGTGTGTGAAGCAGAGATAAGTAATTTTATCTGGAAGAGAGATTTAGTTTGTGCTTGTAGCACATCTTCAGTGTAGTCCTTACCACCACAAAAAGATTTAATTTCTGATTATAGAGTCTTCATATCTAAGCTGATAGAAAACATGTCCTTGATCAGCTACTTTTTTTTTTTTTTAAAGCTTGCAAAATAGGCTACCAGGTGCTTGTTTGGAAGGGGCAGATGATTGTTGCATTCTTTGACACATCTTTTTTAGCGTAAAACACTAGAAGAACGGCAGCTTCAAGACTCCAGAGACACTGAAACAAGAGGCAGCTTCTCAGAGGAGAAAGTGATGCTCCACCTCTTTCCAGGAGAGAATTGTACACTCACGCCACTGCCTGGGGTAGCCCGAGTGGTGCACTCCAAGGCTTTCTGCACGGTGCATTGGCAGGAAACGGGCAAATGCAAACAGAACACAAAAGAGTCTCACCTGCTACCCCCTGCACAAATCCTAGGCATACAAAGTGGTCAGGGGACAGCTAGGGGACAGCTAAAATATACACGGGGAACAGAAGGTAAGGGGGTTGGAAGGGCGGAGAGCACTACAGAGTCAAGCAGAACCTCGCAGCCCCCAGCTGAAGTTTCTGCGGGCACCGAAGACAGCACCCCAGAGTCTGGTCTGGCGGAAGGAACAGCCTCAAATCTTGGCATCACTAATTCTCTCCAAAAATCGCCTTCTGGACTTCCAGATCCAGGAGTGAACCACGAAAAGCTGAGCTCAGTGGCCTTCTCTGTGGAGGGCAGGGAGGCCCTGGCTAGCGACCAAGCAGCTGTGCTGCCATCGTGCAGTACAGGCTGCGCTTGCAGTAAGATCCCTGATGTGGAGGAACTCTCTCTGCTCGATCCATTCCCACGGTACATGAAGTCCTGTCAGGACCTGATCGTCCCAGAGAAATGTTCTTGCACAGACAAACTGCATGGGAAAGACTCTACTGCAGCAGCTAGTGACACTTCTCCTGGGGCTTTTCCAAGCGGGAGGAGCACAGAGACACCTGACTCCTATTCACAGCTACCAAGAGGTGGTGTGGCTTCACCCGGTAGTGGCCCATCCAGATACGAAACTCAGGCTAGCCACAGCCAGGGCCAGCAGCTTGATGCGTGTACCAAGGATATAACGGATGCCGTAATGGAGGATTCTCAAGAGAAGCTGGGCTCCTCATTTCCACCTCCACCTCAGGGACAATCTAGTACAAAGTCTCTCAAGGACGACCCAAGCCGGCTTTCTCAACAGGTTAGAGAAGAAGGATGGAGTCTACGAACTTCTGAGAGCCTTACGCTGGCTGAAGTCTACCTCATGATGGGCAAACCGAACAAGTTGCAGCTGGAATATGACTGGTTGGCTGTCTTGGAGCCAGAAAGCCAGGATGCTAGGGAGCAAACCTCTGAGTCAAGTGCTGTTCCTGCATGTACCACCTTTCACAAGCAGAGACTCCTGAACTGCCTTTTAAAACTCATCTCTACTGAAGTCAATCCCAAACCGGTAAGTAGCTCTTGTTCATGCTCCAGATGCTAAACTCCATTTGATCTGGGGAATAGTTGCCTAGTCCTGTTTTCATAGTAAATCAGTGGTCAGCCTTGGAAGCTCTTGGAGGTTCTTGTGTTTAAAAATCAAACAAAAAAACCCAAAAAACCAACACAGCCAATCTTGCTACAGCATATTTCCTCAATAGGCTGCATTTGCTTTTTACACCACCTTCTCGTGTCTGGTTTGCCTCGAGTCTCAGTGTTATTACAGTGAACATCTAGTGGTGGCAGCTGAAAAGATCAACCATCAGCTAAGTTAGGCAGGTGCCTTCTCTTTTCTCTCAGATTCATAGAACAGCCCAGCCTGGAAGGGACCTCAGAAGATCATCTGGTCCAACCTTTTGTGGGAAATGGAGCCTAGGTGACAAAGGGGGAGCCTACGTGAGATTAATCCTCCACGTGAAAATGGCAGCCCTTCAAGTTCTTTTCAAGTGTGAAAAGACTATTTCTTTGGGGTAGCGTGGCCAATATAACTGTGCCTGCCACAGGGATTTTTTTGTAAAAATTCCCAGCCTCTAGGATAGTTATTTAACAAGCCCAGAAAATACCTTCTTCCGTAGGCAGGCAGCTGGGAATGAATGTGCTTTCCTTCTTCTGCGTTGTAACCCGTGTTTGATCTGCCCCTGTGATAGCTGGGCAGCCATTTCCACCGAGTGCAACAAATTAAAACTTAGTAAAACATCCTTTTAAAGACCAAAAAGACCCTGAATTCAGGAGGTCTGACTGAATTCCTGTGCTGGAGGTATAATGAGCTGGAGATACCATTTGCATGGTGTTCCAGCATAGGATGCCAAAGTATCGCTGTTCCCAGACACACGTGGTTCTTTGATCTTTCTTTGGTGGAGACTAAAGCACCCACAAAGCTCCTTTTGATCTGTTTTTATAGACATAGAATCCAGGATTTTATAAATTTAAAACTATCTCTGCTCAGATACAGCTCCAGATACAGACTTTGTGTGAACTGTACAGGCTTCTGGTCTGACATCTCACAGATCTGTGACAATTCTTCTTTTGGCATCTACCTGGACTTCTGGTGACACGTGACAGCCAGGGATGCCATGATTAAACAACCACAAACCAGAAAGAAGGACATCCCCTTAGACTTGGGGGAAGTGGGATAGAAGAGGGGGGGAAGAGCCAGCAGTTAGTGTTTGGAAGTGTTTTCCTCTCACTTTAGCACTCTCAGAGCCTTCCTCAGAGTAGTGTAGCACTCCTAATAAATAATGGAGCTCGTTCAGATAAGTACCATATCATACATTCCAATAAAAGTGGGTAACATAACCTTTTATTTGTCAAATACCTCTTTATACTGGCTGTGTTTTGGGAAGAGAGACACTTCCTGCAGCAGTGAATGTGGTGGGACTGGTACATATTCAGGAGGCGAGGATGGAGTTTGCAGCCTCATTGAAAGCACTGTAGACTTTCTGAAAGTTTTGTCTTTTAAATCATCAAATAATGACAGGAACCGTAATAGTTTTGCCACAGGATACTTTAACAGAGGAAGGACTGATTGTCCAGATCCTGGCTATTTTCTCAAGACAATACGCAGCAAAGCCAAACTGGCCAACTGAGCTGTGGCTCGTGCTTTAACCGAGGATTGCCAGCACGCAGCAAACTAGCAAATTGCTCTGCAGTGGGGGGGTAATCTTACACCTGTGGTTGCACACAGATCCCTTAGAAAGGAAGCATTTTCTAAACAAGAGTTTAAACAACTTTAAGAAAGAACTGGATAGGCCTGGAAAATTAGGAAAGCACCTTGCCATGCGTCTCTTGTTCCTGCTTTATTACAGTATGAAATAGGAGAAGGGATGGGAAAAAATTCATAACTGTTGGTCTCTACTTGCTTAGAATTAAGAGCAAAATATTTTTGTCCAGGTGTACTTCCAACCAGCAGAGGCCTCTGGATGGTTAGAGTTTATGCGAATCAGTTTTGCACTGAGTTAACAACAACACCCTTTCTGTTACCGCCACAAATACGCATCTTTACCTTTTTTTTTTTTTCTTCTTTTTTTCCCTCTTTTTATCCTGAGGTGGTCCAGCACACTGTGTGAAGCTCTATGAGTGTTAACCTGATTGTAACATAAATTAATGACATTAAACACTGCTAAATGCCCAGGAGGGGAATCTCAGCTGCCCACCACACACGCCCAGAGGGATTAGCTAGAGTGCTTAAAGATGTTGTAGTATGTCAGAGTTTTTTATTAAGCTTCCTAAGTAGAATGAGTTTAGCAGCGCCCTTGTTGTAACAGTACAGAAGATTCATTTCATGTGCGTGTGTTTGTAGACGCCCGAGATGAGCTCTGTTGCCACGTCACCTATAAAGCCTGCTCAGGAGGAGCAGTCACTGACTCCTCCAGGAAAGGTGATTGCCATCAGCACCAGGAGTCCGGGCTGTGCACGAAATCAGTCTGCCCTTCGCAACAACAAGACTTTTTCTCCTGGTGCTGCTTCCAGCTCCTCAGGTGAGTGTTCATGAAAATCCATTCCAGGTGATCGGACCGTTAGTGCCTCATACCTCAGCGTAGCCCTGGGAGAACGAGCGATCTTACTCACCAGCTTTGCTGTCTGAGAATATTGGTATGTGTTATTTGCTTCAGAGTGGTCCTAAATTCAGTACTTCTTTGAATCTTGAAAAGCTATGCACGCTAATAGGATGCAGTTTAGAATCCAGAAGAACCATCACCAGTCACTCTTACAGAAGACGCTGGCGTTTGGTAGGAGCTGACTGATCCAGGGTGTGGGATCTCAAAGGCTTGCAGAGCAGGAGAGTAAATATATGATGCAAAGTTTGTTGATAAAGTAATTGAAAACTTTCTGTGCCATTCTGTCGTTACAAAATACGGAATGATTATGAATTACCTTTTCTTTTAATAGAAGGTCTGTCTGCTCTAACTTGTGAGCCTTAGCCGTGCAGAGCAAGGATTTTAGTTCTGTTCTTCACTCCAGTTGCATTTGTCAGCAGATGTTTTATGACTTTGGAAAAGTCTGTGAAGGTGTCAGGGTTACTAGGAACCCTTGTGATTCTCACACCGTCCTTTTCACACCCCTGCTGTAAGAAGCAATGGACCGTGAGCGACTTTAACCGACGCCATAAAACATACTTGGTGCTCTGCGTGATTTTCATTTGAAAACAGCATTATAGCAATTTTGTCTTTGTCTAAAGCTTTTCCTTGCAGAAAAGGACGTACTTGCTTAAATATCTAATAACAAGCCAATAATAGATCTAACAGACTGTTTCATTTCAGTGAGATACACAGGCTTGAAGGACGTATCTTTTTCAATCAGACTTGCAAGGAGCATCAAACTTCTCAGTTTACAACTTTCATTTTTATGAGCTTTTACTTCGTGCTTCCTTTCTGAAGCATTTTGGGTAAGGATAAGGATCACCTGCTGAGGATACCAGACAGAAACAAGAAAATACCAATATTTTGTATCTGATCCCCTGGAAATAGACACCTCTCCTGTCTACACAGGGCTTCATTGACTCAAAACCAAATAAAGTTGTCTGTGTTAGGCTTTGATTCGCATCACTGAATCGCAAGCAGGGCTGTGTAGCAGCGTGGTTTAACATATCGTAATGAAGCACATACTCCTTAGCGCAAATTCAGGAAGTGAACGATACAGACCATGTGTTCCTGGTGTTGTACAGAACCAAAGATAGCCAGGTTGGCTTCAGCTGGGCTGCTTGGCGTGAGCAGAGGAGGAGCAGAGGTGTGTTCAGTACAACATTCAACCTGATTAATTCCTTTAGCTTCTCGGTGTCCTGCCTGGGGTAGCGGCGTTCCAGCACGTCAGACAGCTGCCTGAGCAGGTTTGGTGTCTTCACCCTAAGCTGTGTTGTTTTGGTAGACAAACTGAATCTGTTTTATCGTCCCTGGTAAGGGTGTTGTGGCTGTAAAACAGGGTTGGTTTTGTGGTCTGGATTGCAGCCATTAGCGTACAGTGATTATCAAGCTCCGCACACACGGTGCTGTTAAATGAGTGCAGTTTTCTGGCTGGCAGAAAGCAAGTCACTCTTGGTGATGAGCCTTCTCGCTACGTTCCCTCATAGACTTTGGTCCTGAGTCCATCCAGGTGCTAACTGCTTTTTGGTTTTCATCTTCTGGGGTTTTTTTAATTAAAGATAGATTGATTTTGGCCTTCTCAGTAGAAAGTAAAGATTAGAAGATAGCCTGTGTCCACTGCAGAAGAACGGAAAGCATCGGCAAACCGATAGCTCCACAAAAGCCACACAGCCAGATGGAGAGACAAAAAAAGAGGATAACAAGAGTCATGCCAGGGGATTTAGAAAAAGTGAAGCAAGAGCTGTGATGGAACACCACCTATAGTGTTTAAAATATCATTCTGTAATTATCATTGTGTCCCTTTAGTGATTTTTTTTTTAAGATAAAGTTGTGTGTGTTATCTTTAACAATTCTAACTCCTAGTCAGGCAAGAGGCACAAATTTATGTTATTCTGCATTTGATTGATTTTTAGATACATTGACACACTGTAATTGTAACTGACCTTTGGGAAAACAGCAGAATTTCGAGCAGCAGGGTGGAGGTGACAATTCTGTCTTTTCAATAGGGTAATAAAACCTGCAGGTTTCTTTATTAGGTAACTAGTTTGATGTTCTTCAAAACACGTCTTGAATACTGCTGCTTATACCCATCTCTGCGTTGGGGCAGCCCAAGCCTGAGCCGTATTGCCCCCGCAGCTGGGATCTCCAGCCCAGCAGTAGAAGCAAGCGGGGGTAAGAGTGTGAAAATACCCGTTAGTGCCTGTTGCAATGAAACGCAGCGTTGTAGGTGCAGCGAGCCCTTCTGGGGAAGACAGGCAGGTACACTTGCTGGCTGTCCCAGAATGACACGGACAATGCTGGTTTTCCATCCTAGCCGGATGCCTGCAGGGCGGGCATGGCCCTGTGAAATCCTACAGTAGTTCTAAAAGTTAAATGTAAATGGAGAAGTTTTACTCGGACCAGATGCTGTTATTTCAACGTGCCAAATGTATTTCTAAGGCAGTCCATCTTCTGGAAGGTGTTTTGGTAAACTGATCCCTGCTCTTTCCCTTCTCTGTCACCAGAATCGCTCTGTTGGGTTACACTTTGAGTTACCAAGGGGAGAGGGGTTTGGGGGTGTAGTGTAAATGAAACAAACATTTAGAATGTTTATGTTATGTAGAATGAACCTGTGCTTGTGTTATCTTCCTCTGCAGAAAAGATGGTGGATAAATAGTTTGCTGAGTGGTAAAGGCTCTCAAGTATTTCTACCAGCTGAATGAACTGCGTAACACAGTCTGCGTGGGGCTTCAAACTGGGTGCTGAAGTGCTAGGGTTTTTTAGTAGCATAAAATTGCATTTAACCCCCTTCTTCCAAGGATTTCAAAGCAGTTGAATGTTTGCAGTGTCCTTATGAAGCAGGTAAATGCAGGTGGGAAAAACTGAAGGAGAGTTTCACGATCTGAGATCACAAACAGATGGTGGCGGAGCCAGAATCCATCAGTCACAGCTCTCTGCATGATCCTTGAGTTACTGAATAGTTACTTTCATTTTGTTTTCACTTCATTTAAATTGCTGTTAAAATCTTCCAGGTTTGAGAAACCCCCCTAGACCTCTCTTGGTCGCTGGTCCTTCAAGTTCTGGAAGCACTGATGCGGATGGAGGACTCTTTGCAGTTCCTACGACTCTGCCGCCCAACAGCCGCCACGGGAAACTGTTCTTGCCGAGCAAGGAAGCAGAACTGTCCTTCCGGCAGCACTTAGACACAATCAGCGTAAGTGAGATGGCTGAACAAAAAAAGTAGCACATGGTGCCTGAGACAGCATCCAGTGCGTGATACAGGGTTTGTTTGTTCGTCCAAAAGTCGGGGCTTCCCTGTGAAGCAGTGCTTTTAATGGGATGCTCAAACATAACATTCCATTAGCTGAGGTTAGTCAGATTTTTACTGTGTAACTATACTTTGAAGTGACATCACCTCTTCAGGCCTGAATCTGAATGCCATCACACAGCCCGGTGAAACTGGTTCCCTTGCTAATTAAGTTGTTCCAGCAAATATATTTGCCAGGTTTAGCGAGACTGATATCCTTCTTATCATGCAGCTAATTTTAATACGACCTCATTGCTGTATGTAATTCAAATACTTGTTTTATTTTTATGTATACCCTCTCGGTAACAACTTCACAGCAAGCTGCAGTAGTTAAGTAGTGAAATGGCTTTTTTGGGAGAAAGCTTTATCTCCATAAAACAAGAAGAAAAAAAAAATGTATTCCTGGTGGAAAGTTTTCCTGCTCTAGCAGAAAAGTGTATTTTACTGTCTGAAACAAAGCACGGCATTTTACTAAATAGTTAGAACTTTATTGAAAAACAGAGTTTGGGAGGTATAATTTATTCTGTGTCTGCATGCTTAAAATAGTTTCTAATGCATTTCCTGTTCTTGTCCAGATGCAGTCAGACTTCTTCTTGCCAAAGCCAAGGAAGTTACGGAAGAGGCACTTGCGGAAGCCGTTAGTAGTACAGGTCAGAACAATTGGCAAAATGTGAAACGCCTGGTTTGCTTCCTGAGTGGATACCAGTAAGGCTATAATGGTTTGCACCTAACTGAGACAAAAAACTGAACTTCCCTTCTACATCTGCTGGAAAAGTGAAGCTGAACCTAGGAAGGAATGAGAATTTTAGTCAATATTGTAACCAGCCACGTCGTGTTCCTGGTATGAGGAGTGTCTACAATAATAGTAGTGCAGTGCATGAGGTAGTTTGGACAGAAATCCAAAAGCCCCTCATCTGAAAGCAGGTTCTGCTGTCTGGGCCTGCTGGTACCGACACACAGGCAGCGTGTTAATGGGGTGTCCTGGTCTGGCACCGTTAGAGCTGTCGGTGCTATCGCAGCAAGATCTCCCGTTAGATATTCTTTCCTGTGTGCTGCTCACTAATGGCTGTGAAGCTGGGGTGGGTGTAAACCTCTGGAGTGAAATCAAACGTGAGACTATTTGAAAGAACAATGATTTCTGGAAAAAAAGGAGGCTTGCAAAGAGATACATGGAAGAAGATACGTTAACCTCCCCTAGACTGCTCTGAGAACCCAGCAAAAAGGCACGTGCCACTGTGGAAACTTGTTTGGGGAAAACAAAGTTACCAAATGTCTGTGTACCCTTTTGTCTCTTCTGCTCTGTGTAAGAGTAGGAAACCTCGAAATTGCATACATGCTGGTTTTTGGTACTGAGATATTCTGGTCTATCCAGTTCCATTTGTTTTAAGAGCTCCCAAGTACAAGCAGCTGCCTGTTTAATTGTAGGGGAAGATCAGTTTGCACACAGACTAGATCCCATCCTTAAGGTCACTGCTGTAATTCTGGGGGAGACGTGAAAATTACTTCAAGAATAATCAGAGAGGAATATAGTTCTAATTAGCATTTCTCAGAGAATTGTCCATGTGGAATTTTTCTCTTACAGTAGTTTACAGAGAAAAGATGTGATTCCTCTGAGTAGCTTCTGTCTCAGGATGACATGGACCTTATTGCTGTGTCTGTTGCATGATAGTCATGCCATGTAAATACTCTGCTTATTCTGGAAGGTATCAGGAACTTCTGTGCCTTAGAAGATGAGCTTTACCCTCTGTTCTGTGTTTAAACATGTTCTGGTTTATTGTTGTTTCCCTCGCACAGAGAACACTGCTCCCCAGGCCGTCTGGAAATCCATCCCAGCATGTCTGTTCCTTTTCCATCTTATCCAACTCATCCATTACAGGTGAGTCTGCGTGTCTTCTGTCACTTCTATGCTGCTGTGAGATGGACTGGAGTGTCCCTTAAAACTGCATAAAGGAATAATTTTTTAAAAGAGGAACATATCCTTTCAAAACCACAGAGTCATTTACCAGTTGCTTGAGTCACTTCCTACAGGATGGTGGGATTGTTCTCCTGGATGATTGTTAAGCAAGTCATGAGTATAATAGAAATTTTTTTCTTCCATTTCCCGGTATTGAAAGCAGGGAAGAGTAAGGTGTTCTCTATAAGGAAATAAAATTTTAGACTAAATTACAGAAATAAAATTATTATCTAAGTAAGGTGTAATAAGATAGATTTTCTAACGGACTGGAATACTGGAATACCTGGAATACTGTTTAGATTCCATACAGTATAATCAGTGTACTGCCCATTTGTCCTTTTCTGCTGAGACACTCAAGAACAGTGGTAGTACAGGTGATCCCCCGTCTTGGCTTGAATCTCAAAATCAACGTGAGACCTTAAAGGTTCTCTTTACTGAAAAGAACGAAAGCAGCTGCAGTAACCCCGCAACGCTTGCTGTTGCATTGTTGCGATCAGGCACGGGATAGCTTGCATTGCTATTTCGAATCTGCTTCATCGTCTCCACTACTGGCATTCCTGGAGCTCACTGCTGCTTGGAATTTGCTTCCGTTGAACTGTGCTGTGCTCTGCTTTGAAGATGTGAGATTTCGTTTGCTTGAAGAGGTGTTTAATCCTGCATCTTAGGGAGAGGTTCATTCCGGCCGATCCAGTCCTCGCTGACTAAAGCTGCTGTTTCTCGTCCAATTGTGCCCAAAGTTCTTCCAGCACAGGCTGCCAACCATCTGTCCAGTAAGTCATTTCTGAAACAGTCTGTTGTGATCTGTATGATGTGACCTCGTTGCTGTCTGTTTCCTAGGTAATAGCCTTAGTGCCTCTGGAGGTAAAAGGAGAGAGCTGTGTGAATGAGATCTGATTGCTGTGGCTTTGTGTGACTGCGGACGGGAGCAGGCAGTGGTGGGACAGGCTGAACTGGGTTCCTACGCTGTGTCTGACCTGCAGGCAAAGCAAGGGCTTCAGATTCGTAACCAAAGTTGAGCCCTGTTGTCATGTTTCGTTGTCAAACCACTTTGCAAAGGGGCTGTGACTTACTTGAAAGAAAGCTTATGGACTGATGTGGGATTGTGAATTCTACAACAAAAAACGTGCTGGTGTACCCCAAGGGAATGCTGTCTTGCAACTAAAGAATTGGTTCTCTAATGGGAATGATTAGTGAGGTGAAAACAATGACTGCCTCGATGCTTTAATTAGAGGATTCTCTGGGATGGGAAGACATTCAGATGTTTTAAGTGGATTTTAGAAGATCTGGGTGAGGCTGACCCTGCAAGAACATAAGTATTTCAAATGGGGTCTAAATGGCTCCTAGACGCAGGATAACAAAATAAGACTGTGTTGGTTTTATAGCTCCTCTAGCAGTCTATTGGAAATGTCTAGAAATTGCGTAGACAATTGATAATTTGCAGGACAGAAAAAAAAAAGGAAAGGGCAGGGAGGGAGAACAGGGATGTTTCTGTAAACTGTTTTGATATACCTGATAACATGTTGGTACCGGCCAGAAAAACTAAACATTTTAGCTGAAAGAAATGTTATACATTGTGAAGAAGACAACTGATAGAGCTGTTCAGATAAAAACCGCTTTTGCTTTTTGTGCATGTTAAGTTTTGACTCTGGGCAATTTTTTAAAAATCATCTTTTAGATAAGTCACAACAAAGTAGTTGGCTGAAGAAAAGGCTTGTAATGTGGTTTTTGCCTTTTTGTTTCACAAAAGGTGCTATCGACTTGGCAGCTAAAAGTGCCGGTATTATCCCTGGTAGCCCTGTGCCTGTCCTGGATGCAGATGGTTTGTCAGGAGTATCGCCACTGTCACCAGATGGAGTGACCGCAGTGGTAGCTGGGCAGGAGTCAACGGCAGCGCACCAGAATGGAGGCTCCATCGCCGCTGTGGAGGTCAGAGTCCCGTGAGCATGCTTTTTGAAGTAGTTAAGTGGTGTTGCCCTTTCAGTGGGTGAAAAAGGGGTGTTAGTAATGACTCCTCCGTGAGCTTTCTCCCGGAGCTTGCCGTTAGACACTGATCTGTGTTGGATAGCGTGTGTTGCAGGGTTGAGGGATCCAGTCGTTGTCGCATGGCTCAGATCTCCATCCTGCAGAATAGCTTTTGGCTGTGAGACTGTTAAAGTTGGCCATCCAGAAACCTGGGCTCGGAAAGAAACAGTAGCGCTTCAATCGGCTCGGGAGGGAACCTGGGGCAAAACATGGGTTTTTAGGGATGTGTTTGGAATGTCATTTTCCCTTGCTGTTTCTTTCCTTGAGAGCCAGATACCTGTTAGTCTAGGTCACTTTCTCAGGGATTTGATGGACAATTTTGAAAGGCGTAGAAAGCGCATGCATAAATGGCGATACACACGTGTCGCTTACCTCCCCAGCTGTATCTGTAGAATTTGGTGTAAAGGTTTGCCACTCACATGGTTTCTGTCGTGCTTCTAGGGCTCGGGCCCCGGGTGTCGGGTTCCATTCATCAGCCTACCGGCACGGCATGAGCAGGAGGCAGTTCCTGATGGTTTCCAGGTAGAGTATGTGTTGAAAGAATAGTTGTAGGAAGTGGGCAATGTTCTGAAAACACCGCTGGGAATACTAGTTACAAGCCTTTGTTCCCAGGTAATTGTACACCATTGGTACTGTTGGTGGGAGCTGAAATCTCCAGCATCTGAAGAAATTTAAAGATAGACATTTAGGAAAGCTGCTTACATTTTTGTGGGTGCCATTCTCTAAAAAAGCAAAGTGAAGCTGATAATCTCTGAGCTCTGAAGGACAAACAGGTTTTATGTATTTCCTGATAGCAGTAGAGGAGTTTATAATTGTTCTGCTGTATTGTGTGTGTGCATTTTAGACATCGCAAAGAAAGATTTCAGCAATTGGCAGTCCTGCTGCTTGTCTGTTGCTGAAGCTTGATTGTAATGCCAGCATGCTCTTCAGAGAATCGCTTCTCTTTATGCTGGACCCAGTGAGACATAGATGCTTCAAAAGTAACTGGGACTGCAGCTAAGTTGTGAGGCTGTTGTCATCCAGTCCCCAGCTTTCCTCTCCAGTGGGTTCCAGGACCTTGTGTTAGATATTTAAGCCTCAAAATACAAGCTTTTCCTTTTTTCAGTGAAAGTGCTTTCCCCCTTTCCTGACAGGTGAAAAAGATCAAATTAATTTGATTGGAGAGCATAAAGGAAAGGAAGTTTGTTTTTTGTTTTTTTTTAAATGATGCCAGGACAGATGTTAGGACATGAACCTACTAGGCATTTATTTCTGGTAATTGAGCCTTGAGTTCTGGTTCTTGCTCTCAGGACAGCTTTGTATCTAGTACACCAGAAAAAAATCATGAACAGTTCTGTGATGAGGTACTAATAACGAGACTCCTTAAAAAAGATCAATTGAGTTTTGGGAAGTCTGGCTGTAAAGAGGATTGAATTAGCAGTTTAAAATATTTATGTACTCTTCAAGCAGTTCTGGACTTTTTACTTATACAATGGCAAATTGATACTTAATTCTTATAGCACTCTCCTGTAGGTTCATAAAAGTCATGTTAATTTCATTATTACGCTTGTTTCTGTTGTGTAGGCTGTATTAACTATTCTTTGGAGTATTACAGATCCATATTGTTTTAGATGATTTGGCGGGATATGGGCTGAAGCATACTTGTTTACGTTTACAGATATTTTTCATGAAAATAACACAAATTTATTATATAAAATATTCATAAAATTTAAGAAGTATTATCTGAGGGATTATTAGTCCTCTTTTTTTTTTTTCTTTCTTCCTTGAAGTCTGATTTTAGTTGATGCTTAGGAGCTAAGCTGTTGCTTTTTCAGACAGATTTCCAAGTCCTTCATAAATTTTGAAGTTAATTCTGTTTCTTGTAACAGGGCACATCAGTCCTTTCCCTATCAGAGCTGTCCAAGACTCCCCTCCAAAATGGTCTTTCCACCCCTCCACTTCCCCCATCAGAGGCTTCCAGTACCCGGCTCTCTCCTCCCAATGTTTCTGCCCTCTTGGATATTTCTCTGCCCGGACCACCTGAAGATGTGCTTTCTCAAGGAGAACCTGCCACTCAGATCAGTGATTCTATAATTGAAATAGCTATCAGCTCTGGTCAATACAGTAAGTCTGAGCTTCGCTAAAGTCTTCCTATTTACTTTAAAAAAAAAAAAATCCCTGTAATCTTACCTATCAGCAGAAACTTTTCCAGGAAGCAGTTCTTGGTTATTTTTGGTTTAATCTGTTAGAAAAAATTATGTGCCTAGTGTTTATTTTCTAGCATATATAGGTGGGTTTTTTGTTGTTGGGGTATTTTTCGATTTTTAAACATTAAATGGTGCAGTGTCCTGTAACTTTACTGAATCAGTGATTCCTGACATTGGCTTACAGGTGAAGGTGTTTCTCTCTCTCCTGCAAAGCTGAATGGCAGTGACAGCTCCAAAAGTCTTCCGTCCCCATCCAGTAGTCCTCAGCAGAACTGGATTGCCTCTCCCAGCCATGATCCCCAGTGGTACCCCAATGACTCCACAGACTCGTCTCTCAGCAGCTTGTTTTGTAAGTGTCAGAATGCAGAGAACTGCAACGAAAAAGCTCTATCCTTAAAAAAAAAAAAAAAAGCCACTGTTTATTAGAATTGAATCCTTTGGGAAATCGTCAGCCCAGTAGGATGTTTGTAGAATTCTTCCCTGACTTCTTGCTTTCACTTCAACAGTGCTGCCTTGTATACGTTTGCTTTCTCTTCACAAGTCTGTTCCTGAAGAGATCCTGTTAGATTGGGGCCCATACCTTGGGAGAAATAATTCCTTGGCAGTTCTTTGTAGTCTGTTTGGAGCCTGACTCATCAGTTAGGTTGAGACATTTGGTCTATTCTGCCAAAATGAAAAGATGCCCTTGGCTTTGCTGTTGGAAAAATAGGCTTCGTTCTGTGCTTGGTGAGCGTAATCACAGAGACATGAGATCACTGGGTATGTTTGGGGTTTGGTTGGTGGTTTTTTTAATAATATTTAATGGGGACAGTGTAATGAGTCCCTGTACTCTTAGCAATGTGCTGATGGTGCTCATGCTGGTAACACGTAATTTTTAAGAGACAGAAGCAATAGATGTCTGTCCTCTGTTTTCTGTTTCCTTGTTCTCTTTATCCTCCCAGCTGCATTCAGTGCAGTGACTTACTGATATGCCTGTTCTTTATAGCAAGTTTCATCTCCCCCGAGAAGGGACGAAAAATGTTGCCAACTCCTGTTGGGACTGCCAGTGGCACCTCCTTACTGGGACCCAGCCTTCTGGATGGAAACTCACGGGATTCTTTTGTGTCACGGTCTCTGGCAGATGTAGCAGAGGTATGTCACCCAGTTCCACTCAGCTGGCCGCTTTCTTTTCTAGCGCAGCGTCATTGTGTGTTGTCCATCGTACCTTCCTGGGATACTTTACGGCAAAAATAACGTTGACGTTTGCACTTTAGCACAGCAAAGCAGGGTTACAGTCTGAACGGAAAGATGTAAAATGGCTTGAGGGCGTACTGCAGCAGAGCTTATGCAAGAAGCTGGCGTGAGCGCCTTTGACCCAGGTTCTTGTTGCTGGGGGAGGTCATGTTTGCCTTGTTGGAGATCTCTGTTTTGACAGAGGGAGTTGTAATCCTTCTGTTTTGTGTGTCTTGCTGTGTAGAGCAGGGATTAAAATACTAAAGATGAGAGAAGGGTTGATACGGGTGCAGCTACAGTACAGTTGGAGGACTGCTAGAAGAAATAAGTAGGTCCAGAAGGAAATGGCTAATACTGAGTCACCTGAGAGCACGGCAGAAGGTCCTGTGCTGCTGAGTTACTTTCTCTGTTGGTAGAATTATCCTTCTGATTTGAAATCCCTTGAAGGGGTGAAGACCAGCAGTTATGAAGGCTTTGATAGGCTTGAGGACAGAGCTCCCTTTCAGAGGAACAGAGGCAGACTGGAGGAGCGAGGATGATGGAATTGAGCAAGGACAGATGTAGAGTCCTGCCCAGGAAGGAGGAATAACGCCAGCAGCAGTGTTCGCTGGAGGCTGCCTGTTGGGACACAGCTCTGCTGAGAAGCACCCGGCATCTTGATGGGCAGCAAGGCAAACACGCGGCGGGGCGTTCGGTGGCAGCTAAGGTGAGCAGCCGTGTTGTGGGCTGTTTCAGCGGGAGTGTAGCCATAGATTGACCAAAGTGACGACTGTCCCACTGCTCAACAGCTGTGAGACCATGTCTAGAATACCGCGAGCGGTTTTGAGCACCCAGTACAGGAAATATGTAAATAAACTGGAGCAAGTTCAGCAGAGGGCCACCAAGATGGTGAGGGGGTTGAAAGCAGCTGTCTGTGAGGAAAGGCTGGTGGTGCAGGGCTCGTTCAGCCTGGAGAAGGCTTCAGGGCCGGCAGGATCGAAACGCCTGCCAGCACTCGCAGGGGGGTCATCAGGAAGACGTAGCCAGGCCCTGCACAGTGGTGATGCGCGGTGGGAGGAGCAGGCAAAAGGTGAATTGAGAAAGGTTCTGACTTCATCTAAAGAAAAACTTTTTCACGCTGAGGAGTCGGGCAGGGGAACAGGTTGCCCAGAGATGTGCAGTGTCTGTCTTAGAGCTTTTTATGACTAACGTGGATAAAGCCCTGAGTAAGTTAGTCTGTCCTCCTGGTTGACCCTGCTTTGAGCAGGAGGTTGACCTAGAGACCTCTTCGGGTCCCTTCCAGGCTTAATTATCCTACAGTTTACCCTTGCTGACTCAGTGTGACATCATGTACAGTGTGACTTTGTGGGGGCTTGCTCTGATGGAAGGAAAATGCCACTCCTCCGTTGCCCTTTGGATTTGGATAAGGAGGTTCTGTACAGACCTTGTGAGGAGAAGCTGCAGCAAGCTCAGGCTCTTTCGTTGTGCCCTTGGCAGCTTCAGACTCCACACACAGCTCCACGTCCTGACATAAATACAAAGAGTCTGCGGACTTGGTGGTGAGAATCTGTCAAGGTGTGCGCTAATTAAAGGAGCAGATGAAATGTATTTGCGTGGATTTGAAGTGACATTGCAGCCCTTGATCTTACAAGCTGCCTTCAGAAGAAAATGGGGCAAACCACAGTTTCAGGCGCAGCAGAGCAGCTGTTCGGCAGATCTGGGTCTGTGTGGGAATTTTCAGAGGAAACAAGTGTCATGTAAAAATGGCTGTATAATGATGGGAGAATTTGGAAAGGCCTTTTATTAAGTGTCCTGCAGAATCAGGTTTGATTTACAAATGCAGTATGTTCGAGATAACCTCTGTAGTTTTTGTACGGTGCATCTACCAGTGCACCTTAGTGCTGAGCTAAGGATAGGCAGGGAAGGCCCATTGAGGCTGTAAGGTGGGTGGTTTGGTTGGTTTTTTGGTAGATGCTTCCATTTAGCCATGGCTAAGAGCTATTCTCTAACTCAGATGAAGTGAGAGGCTGGGGGAAAAGAGCCAAACTCTTTTCAGGACAAGAGGCAGCAGGCACAAATTGAAAGACATGAAATACCACCTGAAGATAAGAAAACTTTTTTAGTTGGTGGTGGTCCAACACTGAACCAGGTTGTCCAGAAAGACTGTGGAGTCTGCATTCATGGGGATAATTCAGCATCAGGCTGGACAAGGTCCAGGGCAATCTGTTCCAGCTGACCCTACCTGATCTAGATTGTTGGACAAAATTACCTCAAGATGTCCCTTCTAACCTAAACAATTTTGTGGTTTTGTGAAATTTCCACTGACATGTCGCTCTTTTCTCCCATGTCTCTTCTAGGTGGTGGATTCCCAGCTGGCTTGCATGATGAATGAGAACAGCATAGATTACATATCGCGTTTTAATGACCTTGCCCAGGAACTATCAATACCTGAGCCAACCCGCAGGGAAATTCTGTTTGATGGAGGAGGTGGTGGTCCCCCAATTGGGGATCTCTCACAGTGAGTTTATGAGACCAGCAGGCTGGTGTAGAGTGTTCGGCTAAAGTTGGAGCTTGCAGCGCTGGATCATGGCAAGGGCAGGTTGCAGAGAAGCAGATGAGGCTCAGTTATCCCTGTGTTGTGCACTTCTTTCTAAAAGAACAGCATTGTCTTCAAAGGGCTGAAGAAGTACTTGCAAGTCCTGGAATGTGCAATATACTGGGAACAACAAAACACGGAAAATGGTGTGTCCCTTGCATCAGTGATATAAGGTGGCAGGTTTATGGGACAGTCCTGGACTTGTACTTTGGAATGGCCTAAGCAAGAAGCTCAAGCAGGGAAGGGTGTTGCCAGAAGCTCCTCTATGTGCATAGTAATCAAAATGCCATGATTTGGGATCTCCATTGAAGCGTGGAGGATGGAGGGCGGGGGGTGGGAACCATTTTGCATCTTGACATGTCCTGGTTGGCACTCTTATCGATCAGTCAAACTGAAATTTCTTGCACTCTCTTCAAAGGCGCTGCGACTCTACGATGCTTTGGTTTTATAGATCATTCTGTTTCTTTGGCTGTGTTTTGTTTTTTGACCATTCCAGCAGCTGCACGTACCTGCTCCCTTGTTTTGTAGGGGAGCTCTGACTCACCCTGTTCCCAGATTGCATGGATCCTTGGGGAATTTGCTCTGTTTTTAAACCCCATCACATGTCACAATCATCATCCTGACTGCACTCATTCTCCACCTTTGAGATTCTTCATCACATTGCGCAGTTCATCCCAGGAGTGGGAGAGTGCTTTTTTGCTTTCCCTGAAGAATGGTTGCTTTTTAAGTCAGGAAACATGGCAAAAGAGCTTACTGGAATCACTATGAAAGCTTTGTCGTAATTAGTCTTGGCTTTGCTGGAAACCTGTATATATTGCCATCTTTCTTCACAAAAACTGAGAGTTTACCTGGGAGAGGAAATAGGAAATAATGTTGTAATGTATAGAAACAAATAATATGTTAGCGCTGAAGTTGTTGAGATCTGTTTTGTATCATGAAGAGGAGAGGTGTCAAGTCCTACCTTAATCCCTTAGTCCTTCCTTATTTCCTCCTTGTGTGGATTCCAGGTGCTCTGTAGTACCTCAGGGCATCATTTTTCATTGTAGTCACTCCCAGGCACTGGTGGACCTGGTACCCCCTCTACTCAATCCCTGCGCATTTCATGTTAGTGTTTGAATTTTTGAAAGACCCAGATCCTGATACCAGCAGGTTCAAAGGAATATAAAGTTACTTTCTCTACAGCTGGTTGTCCGTCGATTCTACCTTTATAACTCAGGAGACTTTTCCTATTTCCTTTCCTAACGGTCATATGAGAAAGAATTCCTTTATTGTGCCCCTTTTTTAAGCACTTGTCTGCTTCTCCAGTAAGAGGATGTCCCTTGGCTATTTTAAGTAGCTCTGAACTTATCCAAGAGGCTAGTCCTATATAAACCTCAATTTTATATTATTCATTAAAAAAACAAAACTTCTCCATCTCTTAGGCTGTTATCAGGGGTTCATTTTCCCAACTTGCACTATACTTGGTGGACGTAGTTCTACCTGCCTTTAGCTACTTTTACAAGGCATTTGTCTGGGAGTTTCTACATGTAACCTTGCTCATGATGCACTGATGGGATTTGCTGTTTTCCCACTCACTTTACCCTGCTTTATGTACATTATTTTTTTAACCGCTATATAGTTTGCCTTATGCTTTCTGTCATTAACAGAAAATGTAACAAGTTTTCTGATGCACCTTTTGTGTGGCCCAGAGCAGCCTTCCTGATTTCACTCGGACAGTAGTGAGATTCGGATGACATTCCAAGACCCCACGTGTCGGGTTGCTATGTTCTCCTCTTTGCCATAGGAACCATACAGACGTGTAAAAACAGCGTTACTACAAGGGGATGTTCCCAACAGGGAGGCAAACCTGTATGAGGAAGCAATCGTGCAGGAAAGCAATCATAACTAGAAGAATGGAGAATTTCATATCTGCGGGTTAACCTTCTACTCTGACTGCATGTCATCTGGGATACTAAGTTCTTGTGTCATTTCTCTTTCGTTATTCTTACAGAGCCTTGTTTGACAATTCTGATGCAATTATCAGGAAATCATGTAAACCTGGAATATAAAGAGTTGAAGGCTGTCAGAAGAATGGATGCTGAGGAGCGTATCATTCTGAGCATCCGCCCTTGGTGTGGACAGGATGCCCGTTAACCACAAGAGTCACGCCCTCTAAAAAAACTTCAGAGTTTTACTGAGAGTTGAGCTGTACTTTGGTTTGGTCTTTCCCAAATTGTTTCCTTTTGGTTTTAGCTTCTTACATTAGTAATACTGCTTATCCTATATGCTGTACCTTCCAAAATCCTTCCGACTTGCAGGACAAAAGCGGAAGGCTCATACTGTAGCTGTGGCTGCGGATTACAGGACATGCAGGAGGAGATGTAATACATTTGAATTGAGTACTGTATAAAAAAAAATCTGAACTCTCATTCTTAAACTTCTAAATACTGAAAGACCAGCCTGATGGTCTCCAGTGTATTTAGGTAACTTGACAAACATTTAATCTTCTTTACCCGTGCTGGTAATGCAGTGGGCGTGACACTGGTTTTGACTCTTGGGCTGCCTAGAAGAAGTGCCGGTGCTGCTGCGCCTGTGCGGCAGAGCACTTCAGCAGGATCTGTGTTCACCACCCGATACCGGGAGCTGCCGCGCTGCCCTTTAGCAGCCCGTTCCGTTGCCATAGGGGAATAATAGAAGTGCAGAATGAAGCCAGCCTGGTGGCTTTGTGTCATGATGCCATGAGATCAGAAAACTTGAATATCCTGAACCTTTGCCAGTAGACTTGAACCACCAAGTAGTAACAAAGTGGAAATGACAGAGGTTAGTTCAGCACTCAGAATTGTGTGTTTGGTGTCAGCCTTTTAAAAGTTGTCATTATGAAACAGAATTTGATTTCAGAAATGCAGTGCTCTGCAGACTGCAGCCTAGTTTAGTAATAAAGCCCTTTCAGGACAAGTAAGTCGTATCAGGGAAGAACTTGAAAATAATGTTGATCGTTGTGGTAATTTTTAATTGATGCAGAATTTGTTACCCTTACGTGAGAGGTCACTTAAACACACCTCTTATTCCACCAGGTCTAGATTTTGGGTGGATGTGCTTTACCATACCAGTCATCCTCAGTTTGCGCCTCAGACTGCTAAGCAAAAAACTGGGCGGGGGGTGCAGGAAGGGTGTGGGGGTGTGCACACGCACACACACACATATGCGTGTTTCTGTATGTGTATATTTATTTGTAAAACACAAACCTTTCCAGTTTTAATGATTTCAGCTTCCCCAAGAGAAGGAACAAACCCCGTACGTGTAGCAATGTCAGCCTATCCTAAGCAGACACTGAACACTGAAGGAGTGCTTTCGAGGTGAAAGTGACCTCATTAGCTTAATAGCCTCTGGGGGCACTGGGAGGTGGCTGGAGAGGACAAAGGGACACTAACGACATCCAGTTCTAGTATTAATTGCTCTAGGCTTTCCCCATGTTGCTTTAGTGACTACAGATAAGAAGGAAGTTGTGAGCAGCGCAGCAAGGTGAGTGGCAGAAGAGTCAGTGTTTGTCATCGTAGCCTGGCTGAGGAGCAGTGCTACAGCCCGAGAACGAGACCCACCCGTGTGTGCACGTGTGCGCTGGGTTTCTGCGGGGTGTTGCATCCTGATTACCCACACGGATCATTTTGTCCTTTATAACTACATCTACTAAGCATAGGAATATTAGTTGGTCTTAATAAGGCATCGGTAAGCCTTTGCTTGACACCCCTCTTTCTGTTTCTAAATGGAATTAAATGGCTTGGATCACATCTGTTCTGTAAAGACATCTCATTACTGACTCCGCAGATCCCAGAGTGGAAATTCAGTTGCGTTTTGTTTTTTACACTCAGACTTCGGATGCATTTATAAGGAAAGTACTGCACTTTTTTTTAACCTTTTCAAACCTTTGAATCTCTTAATTTCACAGCAATTTGTAAATGTTAACTAAGTGAAACCTTGGCAAGCACTACGGCAATAAGTTATCATTAATAATGGAAACATGATAACTGCTTTAGAGCTTACGGTTCTGGCAGCAAAATTTAATGCTGTTTCTTTTAATAATAGTTAAGCCATATCATCTAAGGTTTCTGGCTTGTTTGAGATGTGAATTTGTTTTATAGATTATAAATATACCTATATAGTGTATGTATAAAGCAGAATGCCTGTCCTTACTGATTATTTTTTGTACCATATTGTAAATTATATTATTTATTCTTTACCAATTTTGGAAAAAGGTGTTTTGGTTATTTAATATAATATACAAAAGCTGTTAAACTTCCTCTGTTTAAATTTCCAATTCAACTTGTAAAGCTGTTTTTATTCTTGTGCATAAATACATACTAATACTTGGTCTAACTTGTGTTCAGTGTGTTACTTGCTGTTTGTGTCCTATTCGATTTTTCCATTTAACCGTTATTTACATAATAATGGTCCCTTGGGAGGAGGCTAAAACTTGTCCATAAGGCCAAGCCTTCCATGGTGAAATTCTGGTTTCGGTGCAATCAGTGGCATAGCGTCCATTGACATCTCCCATCCCAGAATTTTCATGGTTTTTACCATGGTGAGAGAAGGTTTTGTTTGGGGTTTTTTTTGCTTTACACCTTCCGTTCCTAGTAGTGTCCACTAATCCTGAGTGTCAGAAATGTCCGTGGTCATGAGTAATAAGGGGAAGAAAAAAAAAACCCAAACCATCAAACAAAAGGGTAAAATAAAAAGGATGTTGTATGGATCTTGTTTGGTTTTTTGTTTTTCCTCCCTAGCTTTTTTGTCTTTCACAGCTTCAGTAAGCAGAAACTTAGATGTAGGATCTGTATCCAGGCCATCATGTTGTATATAGCCACTACCAGAAAAACCTTCTCACCACCAGGACGGTCGGGCAAGGGAACAGGTTGCCAAGGAGGTTGTGCAGTGTCTGTCCTCAGAGCCTTCCAAGACAAAACTGGATCTGATCTGGCTCACCCAGCTTTGCTGGAGCTGGAGGTTAGGCTCTAGACCTGAGGTTCCTTTCAAGCTGAATTGTCCTGTGATCTGTGTTAATTCCTTTTTCCATGCACTCAGGATTTTGGTCTCTGCAATATACAACGGCAGCTTTAGTTTATGTGTTAAGTGCAAGAGTGTTCTTTATCTAGAGGGTAGGAAATGAATTTAAAAGTTCAACAGAAACCTTATTAGTAATATTCTTTGATGCTTCCTTTCCATCCAGAGAGTGAGGACTCATCTCTGCCACTTGTGTACTGAGAAAACTGGACTGTGACCAAGTGTGAGCTCTTTCTGTGCAGCTGCTCACCTCCACCATGCTGCGACAGGCTCACACACGAGCCCTTCAATTCACCTTGTGACAAAGCTGGTACTGAATCCTAACACGTTCTTTTCTCACAGGTTATCTAATTTTGTCCTTAATAACCAAAACTTAACAGTGCAAAGCCAGAAGGAATGAGACAGAAGTAAAAAAGATTAGCACAGAAAGAATGAAGCAAAACAAGATGTTGCACTTACAGGACATATTTTTGGTGTGTTAGGTTTTTGTTTGGTTGGGGTTGTTTTAATCCTTTAAGATAGAAGCAGCAATATGTCTCCCTCTAAATTTACTTATTGGCATACGGAAACCTGTGGAGCCACTAAATAAAAACCATTAATTTCTAACGTTACTATTGTTATCAACGAAGGCACTCTCGCGGCTAGAAAAGAAGTCAAAATTTTTACTTTGTTCATAGGTGGAGAATAAGCGAGCAGCGCTGGGCGCGAGGGGAGCATCTGCTCTACCAACAGGCACCTTTCCACAAACCCTATCCCTCTATTTATTCCCCGAAATGTCACATATCCATTAAGTTTCACAATACATTCATTCATATTCATTTCCCAGCCCCGCCCAGCCCCATTTGTTATTATAATTAGCTAAAGAGTCCTTTAGGGGTCCGAGCAGTCTCCTTTATCTTGCGGTGGCCTTGCGGATGTCCCATTCTCTAATGTCGTTTTGATCAGCAGTTCCTTCCCTTACCATCACGGGTTTGATCCTCTCATCCTGTCTTTTCTGTTTCTTCCATCCCATTACTGGAATCATGGGGGGGAAGAGGGGACGCTTGAGAAATCCCAGCAGGAATTTACTTCTCCATCACTGTTTGGCACATGAATTCATACCCTCTAGAGGGGGTGGGGGAAGTAAAGCTGTCTCAAAACCCATTTGTGTTAATGTACGTACATCAAGGTTCATAGAGAAATCGGGAGAATGCACCTACGAAAACAACTCCATTGATATTTTCACATCATTTGTTTAGTATAAGACCAAATCCACAGTTAAACAATATCCCATCACATCATTCAGAAACTTCTTGAACCAGAGGAGCCTTGTCCTGTAGCCTGAAGGGAAATCCAGTTTCAGTCTCTCAGCTGAAACACTCGGCTCCTTCCTCCAGCACCTCCCCTGAATGAACTGTAAAGGGAGAAGCAAGGGAGGACACGCCCAGGGAATACTCCAGAGATCAGCATCTAACCATGTCCTCAGCCCAAGGCAGGCCCATGGCATCTCTGTCTGTGGGACAGCAATCCTTTGTTCTGAGCAGCTTTTCACTCGCAATGTCCTCAGCCACAGGAGGACTGTAAATACTCACGGGAAGCCCCCAGTGTGTGTGCTTCCAGTGCTAAAATGGGCCTCGGTGTCTGACCCAGCTGCGATGCTGTTCAGTGCTGTGCAGGGACACAGCAATGCCACACTGCCTGAGGAGGCACAGGAACAGCATCATTCCCTTTCTGTCCTGCTCTGCATTTCGACTGTGTTTGCTGGAGAGAGGTGGTTTTGTGTTGATATAACTTCCATCACATCTTTCTTGGAAGTTACATCATTGCATACTTTCAGACAATTAAAAAAAAAACCTGCAACACAGATTGCAATTCAGTCAGTACTGTTTCATGAACATTAAAAATGCCAAATCTCCATTTCTTTTAACATGAATCATAACCTAATACACCACACTATCTAAAATGTTTGGTGGAAAAGGCCAGGCAAGGGCTGGCTCCTTGCGCGTGGCTGGACCACCTCCTCTGAGCCCAGATTCTCCCAGAAACAAATTGTTTTCGTGTGGCAGCTGCCCAGCCCTGCTTCAAGCCGCAGCCTGCAGAGCTGGGAGCAGTCTCTCTCCGGACAGCCTTTCCTGAGCAGGGAAGGAGGTGAACTGCAGCAGACGGACTGTTTCTGATGGGATCACAGAGACCCAGCTCTGCGTGCCGCTTCCCTGCTTCGGGCGCTCCCCGAGACGGAGCTGCAGCCCTCTCCTCCCTGACAAAGCTCCAGAGGTTCCCAACGACACGACGCTGCAGTCGTGAGGCTGTAAAGCAGCCTCTGAGGTCACTCATTAGAGCCTTCCTCCCGGTTTTTGCTTCACACCGACGCTTTTGGGGTGCGATGCCCACACGAGGCCTGGCTGAGGCCCGGCTCAGAGCCGGCCCCTCGGGGGCTGTCGCAGCCGCTCGCCAGAGGCGCCCCCGGCTCCATGGACAACCCCGGCCTGTTCCGCCCGAGAGGCAGGGCCGGCCGGGCTGGGCCGTGGGGAGGAGGCTATCCCCTCCGGAGCCCGCCCGCGGGAGGGGCGGCTGCCAGGCCGCACCCCCTCAGCGAGAGAGCGACCAGGCGCGCTCCCCACTGCCACAGTTCTGCCGGCAGCTGGCCGTCGGAGAACTGCTCCCCAAGCTGGCCCTTTAAATACCCTCCCGCCTCTCGCCGCTCCTCCTCTCAGCCAATGGCTCTGCAGTTTGCTCTGACGGACACGTGATATTACCAATGGGAGGCGGCCAGGGTAAGCGATGACGCGGGTTCTGTTCAAGCTTCCCTCCCTCTACGAAGCTCACCGGACAGGCGGGATATCCGAGAGGGCAGGCTGCGTTCGATAGGCTACTCGGCGTGATGGGCAGTCGCGTCAACCAACGGTAGGGCAGGGCGGGTCCTCCGGCGCTACCTGCGGTCTGGGCGGCAGAGGAGGAACGCCGCGCGCGGAGTTGTGGAGTGCGGCCCCTCGTCTGCCACCATGTTCCAGGGCCCTGAAGCCGATTCGGCCAAGCCTAGCTCCAGGTGGTGCCGCAGGGGGGCTGGCGGTGCGGGGATGAAGGGGAGAACGGGAAAAGCCGCGGGGGCAGTGCAGGGCTTTGTTCGGGGCTCGGGAGAGGTGCGGGCTGAGGCGCGGTGGGGGGGGGGCTGGGGCTGAGGGCAGAGCCGGGCGGGGGGAGGGCGAGCTCGGGCTGAGGCGCGGCGCTGGAGGGCGGGAAGCAGGTGGGGGGCTGCGGCTGAGGGGAGCGGATCCCGCCTGAGGGGCCTTCTCGGCTGCGGGGGGTGGCAACGCCGCTGCCCATCCCTCCGGTGGCCGCCGGGGCGGGAGGTGAGCGCCGGGCGGCGGTGGCCTGGCCGTGCCTCGCTTCACCTCTCCCTGGGGCTGGGGTTGCCGCCCGGGCCCGGCGGCGCGGGGCTGAGCTGCTGCGGGCGGTTTCCGAGGCGGAGAGGGGGTGTGGATCCTGAGGGGATTCCCCTGCGGGGTGAGAGGCCCGGCGCTGGGGAGGCTCTCCTTCCCCCGAGTTGGTACCTCCGCAAGGAGGGAGGAGGGCCTGGTTACTCTCTGTGAAGCTTTGGGAGGATCCAGCACAAACGCCTGCATAAGCAGATGTTATCTTGGTTTTGCCTTATAAAGCTGAAATATATTGTTATATTTGGACGAGGATGTATATCCCAATAACTCAGAGCTGGAGTGTTTAATCCATCTGCGATGTAATCATGTGCTCGGAGGGGAAGGAAGGAAGGGTTTCGAAATGGTATAAGGGTGCTTTGGGTTTGCCTTCCATTCCAGTCGCTCTAAGCTATGACCTGGTTTTAAAAGACTTGTGAGGATGCTCTGCGCTTAGTATAGTCTCTGAGCAGCTTCTGTTCTCATGCTAATTTTGAAACCATGTTTAACTCAGGAATCAGGTTTCTGGACAGAGTCTGGAATGCAGACCAAAGTAACTCCTTAGTTAACAAGCAAAGGTGGTCTTGTTAGGGCTTGTTGTCTGGCATCATCGTGGCAGTGTGTTCGTTATGCCTGAGACCAAACTACGGCAATACCACTCCAGAAGCAGACCTGGCATAGCAAGGATGCATGCTGCAGCTCTGCCGGACGTTTCGTTATTGGATTTTATAGAGTGGCCTCTGAGATGGTGACTATTGGCATACAGCTTGTGCCATCAAAAGCAAAAAGTACTTGGTTTAAGGACACTTTTTCCAGAGCTTATTCTGTTCACTCCCTAACAAAACTTTATTTGGTAATGATGCAAATCCTTTTGCAGTTCTTGATGTGTAGAAGCTTCTCTAATTAAAACAGAGCTTATTTAAAATCCTTGGAGCAACCTTGAACAGCTGTGGAAGTGGAAAAAAATAAGTCTTGCTAATGTGAAAATCTCTTTGAGGAAATTATAAACAAGTGCTTTGCATTTTTAAAATTTCATAATACAGAAGTATTACTGTTAGAAATAAATAATGCTAAAAATATTTTAAGTGAAAGCTTCCACTGGAATAATTGTCCAGTGAGACAATTATCTGTATCTGTAGTAATTCAGTTAATGTGTACAGTACATAGCAAACAACGACTTATTGCTGAATAAAATTGAGTGCCTAGTTTTTTATTAAACTTTAATAATGGCACTTTGCATTTTTAACTGAGGGCAGAGCCTCCAAAATGAGACAAGGAATTGCATGGCTAAGAGTTGCTGTTGCTCTGAAAGCAAGGCAGGAGAGAATTGTATGATTCTGCTGTTGGAGCACACCATAAAGATGTGTTGCTTTTTGGGTACCTTCAGTTCATCAAGTATTTGAGCAGTTTCACTGTACAGAGCTGCGAACGTTAACTGTAGCCGTCTTGGAAATGTTATATATGTTCCCCTACTCCCCACCACTGTTAGTGGGGAATATTGCAGAGCTTTCTGATCAAGAGCATAACTGACATAACAAAGCTTGCTGTTTGCTTGTAAGGCAAGAGAGCTATGTAATGATGTGTTGATCCAACAGCAGGAGTGCCCCCAGTAGCTTTCTGGTCTTTGCTTTACAGCCTGGTGTTCCAAACCTTCACACCTGCTTTCTGCTAGTTACCATCGTGATGGTCTCTTGCATATAGTGCAGCTCTTCTATCTTACCTGCTTTATGAGAGCTGCCTGAAAACTGTTAGGACTTCAGGGCTTAACTTTCAGGCAAAATTTTAAAAGTATAAATATATTTATATAGTCAGTGTCTTGAAGTAATGGAGAGGTTTTGGCACCTCTTCCCTTGGTTGTCTGAAAGGTTTAATGAGGAAAGGGCATTCAAATTCCAGTGTATTAGAATGTTGCAAAAAAGATCACAAGAACTAATTAAAATTCTTCAAGCACGCCAAAAGAGAATAAAGCAATTAGTAGAGGCTTTTAAACTTACAGGGTATGGTTCTTAATTTATCTGTTGAATCTGATGAATTGACAGACTTTTAGTCTACTGGAGGTGAGGGAGAGAAGAGGCAGGTTTAGATTGTGTAGAAAGCAAAGGGGTTTTTTTAATTACTGGTTAAAAGAATAAAACAGCACTTTCCCTCCTCCCCCTTCCCTCCAAAGGGAGAAAGAAGATCAGGCTTATCTGGCTACAAGACACAAAAATATCTATGTAAACTGGCATGATACCAATACAAACTAAACTGACTATAAAGTATAAACTAAAATTACGATAGAATGTGTGTTGAATTTCTTTGTACTCTGTTGAAGCAGCCCATCAAGTTTAGCATGCTGTTTCCCATTGGTATGATTCACAGGCTGAATCTTATTTGGTGTGAGAGACCTGCACCTCACTGGGATCTAGAACCGAGTGACACAGGAGTACAAGGAGGTCAGCAATGCTCGAGAGGCTACAGTGCAGGAAAATAGCTTTGTGTTCTCTCCAGTTCTGGGCTGAAGTGAAGGAGTGCAAAACCGTGTCCTTTTTGCTGTCATAAGCTGGAAGACCTTTGTGCTGTACTTAAATATTATTTTTGGTAATTCCTCTGAAGACTTAGTTATCTGACTTTGTGTTAGTATTTTATCGACCTGGTATAACAGTTACTTGAAAAGTTTATGGAAAACTTTTCCATTTGCTGACTGGAAAAGGGGAAACATAAATCCCATTTTTAAAAAGGAAAGAAAGAAAGACCAGTGGAAGTACGGGCTCGTCAGTCTCACCTCTGTGCCTGGCAAGATTGTGGAGCAGATCCTCCTGGAAACTATGCTAAGGCACATGGAAAACAAGGAGGTGATTGGTGGCAGCCAACATGGATTCACCAAGGGCAAATTGTGCCTGATGAACCTGGTGGCCTTCTACTATGGGGTTACATCATAGGTGGATAAGGGAAAGGCAACTGACAT
>VZTO01008129.1:183459-207418 GCA_013400615.1 Syrrhaptes paradoxus | reverse complement strand
AAGAGGGGAGATGGAGATGAGATGTGAGGAAGAAATGTTTCCCTGTGCGGGGGGTGAGGCAGTGGCCCAGGGTGCCCAGAGAAGCTGTGGATGCCCCATCCCTGGAGGGGTTCAAGGCCAGGCTGGATGAGGCTTTGAGCAACCTGGGCTGGTGGGAGGTGTCCCTGCCCATGGCAGGGGGGTTGGAACTCAGTGATCTCTAAGGTCCCTTCCAACCCAAACCATTACGTGGTTCTGTGAATATTGGGAGGTTCCTAGCAATTAAAAGCCTCTGAAATTGAGGAGGCAAATCCACTTTGTATATGTGGAGTCAAGACATTCTTTTGGAGGATGCTGGCAGGAAAGGTCACCTGTTGCCCTGATTTCAAAGTGTCTTGTAAGCACCTCAAGTGATTCATTACAACAGAAGGGTTTTCTTAGGATGTATACTGAGCTGAAAATGATGATAGAAGATAATCACTGTGGGATTCCTTTAGATGCTTAATTAAGTTTGTTAACTGAAATATAAAGACCTTTAATCTTAAAGTAGGGTTTCTCTAGACTTTTTTTCTGTAATGGATCTTAAATCCAGTTGCAGGAATGAGAAGTAATTTGATTCTTCTGACTGGTTCTTTTTCTTAAGACAAAAGAATCTGAATGTGGTTATTTTGTAATTCCCTCCTACACTTGTAGGAGTGTGTTAAGAAATCAGCATGGTAAATTGAGGGAATCTATAATGTAAGAAACTTCATCTGTGTAAACTCTTCCTTTCAGTCTTGAGAAAGACTAGATGCATTTAAAAATTAGATTAAAAGAATGGGTCAAGTCAGAAATTGCTTAAATTATATGAGGGACAGTAGCAGACCAACTCTTTTAGCAGGAGCTGCTTCCCAAACTCCTCTAGGTTTTATTTGATTGTTCCCTTTTCACTTCCTTCCATCTTCCAAGTTTAAATGCTTTAAACTACCTCATGGTTTCTGGACCATTAGGGATGATCGAAACACACAATTTGTGTACATGATGTCGGTTTTAATAGCAGTTTTAGATCTTCTAAGATATGCGGAGAGCCTATAGTTGGATCTGTATTCTATTAGACACTAAATTGTAAATAAACCTTTTGCTCAGATGTGATCTTAACCTGTGTGGTGGAAAAGACTTGTCCTGTCTACTGACATTCTAGTCACTCCCTCGAGCTACAGGGGTTCATTAAATCCACAGTCATACTAAGTATTAAAATACTGAAATTGGCCAATAAAGACAGTCTCTCTGAGGGTATAAACTGCTCCTGGACTAAAAGGTGCTTTCTGCATCTTGAGATCTGAAATGCTAACACAGCTCATTTTCAGACAGGGCGGCCACATATATCTGCTTTTGTGAAATTAAATCTTAAATTGGAGTAGATCTTGGCCCTGAGAGAAACCTTTTTTTATGCCTGGCAGCTATCTAACCTGAGAGATCTTGCTTCTGTCACGGATCTATGGAAGGAATGTGTTGTATTGATTTACCGATGTTTGAATTCTGTTCAGGTAGAGTGGGATAAAGAACTTGTGATTTATAACTGTTCTTTTTGTATAAAAGTAAAAATTAGTTTAGGTCCCCGATCAGGTATTCCGATCGGAAGAGGTATAGCTCAGCTGCTCCTCTTGCTCAGCTGCTAAGATTGTGGGAAACTGGTCAGGCAGGCATTACTGTAAAGATTGTTTTTGATAGCTAGGTATTCATTGCTTTCCCATGCTTTTTCTGTTAGTTTTCCAACTACTTTCACTGATTCTGCTCCCGAGTAGTGGTTCAGTTCCTTTTCAGGACAGGACCTAAAGCCTGTTGAACAAGGCATGGGTAGTAACTGTGGACATACAACTCAAGGACAAGCATTCCTTTTGGTAGCTTTCCAAGAAGTCAGTCCATTTCTGTTGTAACCTCCAAGTTTTATGAGGATCCATTTGATATATCTCTGGTGCAGAGCTTTGGTCTTAATGGATTTGACCACTAAAATTTTGGCTTCTGGCATTCCACCTTTCCATTCTAACTCCACAGCAGCTAATATGAAAACTGATGGTTGAAACTAGCAAATTTTTTAGTAGTTATGAAATGTCTGCTTTTATTTAAAAGTCAATGGGTTGGAATTGTATCAGAAATGAGAAGCTGTTGTGTGCAGTTTAGCAAAAAGTCTGCTTCTGTAATGGTTATTTTAAAAATACTAACCAGAGTCGTATGTCCTCTCTTAATCTCCCGTTGCTTCTGGAACATGACAGCGTAGGCGTTTGTTCTGATGGCACTGTTACGACCATTGCAAGTCATTGCAGATAACATAATGATCAAGTTGCCTCGTGGCTGGCAACATTTGTGCTGAGCTTGAGAATGTTTTATTAGAACAGCTCTTGAAAAGTAGATGCTTCATGGACATAGCAGAATTACCTGAAGTAAGTTCTAATAGTTATTCCTAACATACAAAGGAGAATGGGGAGAGGTTATCAAATATGTTGAATGCTGTAAGTTTCAAACTTTGTCCCTTGCTTCTCTCATTCTGCAATGTAGGGTATTGAAGCCCCCAGGAGGAGGTTCTAGTAATCTCTTTGGGAGTACAGAAGAAGTTTCTTCTTCAAGCAGGCCACACAGGATGGCATCTAATATCTTTGGAGCATCAGAAGAACCTCAAAACATTCCAAAAAGAACAAACCCTCCAGGTAAGAGCAGCCACCTCCTTCAGCCCGCCTGGACTCTGAATTGCAGCACAGAACTGGTTGTGTATTCCTGAAGTGGAACACTGTGATCTGTCTGTCTTTTTATGGTGCGTTTTTACAAATTGAGTGGCTTGAACAGTAAATCTATTCAGAGTTCTGAACATATGAATATTTCAGTGATCTACATGTTCACAGACTTTTTAGCACATCATCCAAGTCTAATTCCTTCTGAGTTGAGGTCTAGGAAGTGATGAAAGGGAACTGCTTCTATTCTAGAGCTGTGTCATCAGTTAGCTGCAGCGAGTACAGCTGTGAATCCAAGATCCTCTAGTGAATTCTTGTAACAAAGGATTTCAGCTAGTATCTTCAGGCAAGCAAAAGTAAGTCTCCAGGCAGTAGGGTTCTAGAAATATTTGATTTTTTTTTTTTAATATATATAATGTGATAAAAATAAGTCAACTAGAAAAAAAAAATCTAACAACTGCCTTGCAGGGGGAAAAGAAAGTGGTATTTTTGAGGAGTCTAGTTCTGCTCAGCCTCGTCCACGCATGAATCCACCTGGTGGGAAGACAAGTGATATCTTTGGGTCTCCTGTATCTCCCAGTGTTGTGCGAGCACACCCAAACAAGCCTAAGGTATTTGTACTTCTATTGCTGTCAAACCAAGAAGCTGTCAATGCAGTGAGTCTGGCCACAATGCGATGCCTGGATTCTTTTTAAGATGACACACCTGAATTATGCACAGGCTCACTTCAAATTAGACGGTTATTCCCGAAGTCTCTTTTTGATAGCTTGTTACTTTTGCTATATCAGATCTCAGCAAACTCTGTAGCTTGCAGTAAAACTATTAATTAGACGGCAGATGTGTGTTTAAAAAAAAGAGGAAAAAAATGTTTCCAAAGCCTTTGGTGGTCTTTGGAAGTGAGGGACAGCTGGAGCTCTTGGCACATAGCCAAGAGGCATTTTACCTGTACAGGGAGAAGATACTTCTCTTTATTTTGCAGTTTGGCAGAAGCGATTTTGATGCCAACTCTGCAAAGTCAGTGAACAGCAGTGAGCTACAGTCATAAATCTGCATGTGGCCTGGCTGTGCTCTTCACCAGCCTTAAATATGTGTCTGTGTTGAATGTGAAAGCGCTTTAGCAGGAGACTAAGCTTACGTGATCGACAGTGGAGAAGCTAACTCAAAATCAACTCTGAGTGTCGGGTCCAGCATGATTTTGTGATGTCAGACAAAAATGTGTCTTGCTATATCAGTTGTTAATTTGTGATCTTAAAGCTGGGATGTGGAGTAGTTGGGGAGGCTTGTACTTATGACCAAATCTGGTTTTGGAAAAAAGGAGGATGCATTGCCAGTTACTTTATTTCTGTATTCAAATGCCCTATGTTCAGATTTACAACCTGTTGCCTTACTCTGCAAGTAGATACTATTAAGTGAGTAGCTACTATGTTGGCAATGTTTTTGACGTGTCAGACAGTGTGGGAACTTAACATCCTGAGACACACAGCTCACTGTCTTTGTGCTGAAAAACTAGTAGCAGTTTCATTTTTCCTGGAACTTTAGGAAAAAAAGATTAGACTGATTTAACTTTTTTTTTTCCTCATTTTTTCACCATAAATTTGAAAGTACTGGTAGTGTGCTTTTGCTTAACTTTTTATGCAGACTCTGGAGTGTATTTTGCAGGATTTGTGTCATAAGAAAGAAAAAAAAAAAAAGACTGGGAGCTAGGTTTTGTGAGGAGTAATGCTCTTGGTGTAGGAAAGGGCTTTGTTTTGTTTCTCTGTACCCCTTTAGTGGGCTGGTCTACGATTCTTGTTGCTTTTCAAAAATGTAAGATATTAATTCCTGATTAAGTGGAGGACAACACTTAATTAGAACATTGGAATGGTGGGAAATACTGGGATGGCAAGGAGATAGTGTATTTGCAAAAATTACTGCAAGCTGAATTTCTTGGGTGGGAAAACATGCAAGCTTTTAGCAAGTATTGGTGTGTATTTCTGGCAGTCAATTGGGATTGTTGGGGAAAGGGTCTTAAAAGGTTTTGTTAATTACCTGACTGTTTGGGTCACTATGGATACTCACTGAAGACACTAATTGCTGAATAAAAATAGGGTGCTCAAGGGCTGCTTGTGTTATAGCTGTGAATCTCTACGTCTCCTGGAGGGTAGTGGGTGCTTCTCAGGAATGGTGATTCCAGACCTTTGGACTGAACTGTTTATCATCTTCGTCCATATGTTTGTGAATTACCTGAGATACATACCTTGACGTAACATAGGAGTTATCTTCTGCCTCTGCTTTTGGGAGTATGTAGCGGTGGAGTAAATGAAGGGCTCCGCACAGTGTCTGCACCTGTTGGCTTTTACGGTGATAAATGTAAAAATTTAGATCAGAAACAAAGCAGAACTTTCTGAAGGATTTTGTGACAGTTACTGTTTGAGATCGACAATAACACTAAGATAGGTTTTGGTTTCTTACAGGATCACATTGTCTTGAAAGAAGATGAAACCCCAAAGAAGCTAGAAGGTCAGCAAGAGAAATTCCTTTCTCTGTTCTCTTTGAGAAGATAAGCTCTGAGGAATAGTTTCTTATGGTTCCTCTTAAAAACATAAGACTAAGGCTGGTGTTTAGGATAATATAACTGAGAAGTTTTCCTTCTGTTAGTCAGAGGTTTAATCACCTGTCTCAGGGAAATGGTTCTCTCATCGAGCAGAACACCCAAGCATACTCTCGATACTATGTGTGTGTATGTACTTTGCTTGATACCATGTGTGTATATTTAGTTATATAAGGAATCTGTATATATAGAAAAACATCCTATCGGATTGCTTCTTCCACCCTTGCCATCTCTTTCAAGTGTGTAATGTTGGCCTGCTGTAGTTGTAAATGACAAAAGCTGACTGACAAAATGTATTATTGCTCAGCTAGTTATTGTTAAAGAATGACGAGAACGCTGCTTTCAAGCTCAGTATGAAAGAATTCATTGGTATGTTGCATCCTTAATTGCCTGAAACTGCCAAAGTAATTCTGAGGGTATATCGCTTAGCCTACATATCCTTGTTAGAAGGATTGCTGAAGGATGAGAGGAATTTGTTATGAAAAGTGAAATTCTTCCTCAGCACCTGTTTCCTTCAGCAGAAAATGAACAGATGTAGAGAAGCCTTAGGGTGCTATGGATGGGAGGCATGGGCAATAATGCAGCCTACAGAAGATGAGACATTTTGTGCACTACAAAATAGCAAGTTGATCTAATAACTTTTCTTTTTGTTCAGCTACAGAAAATATCAAACCACAGCTGGAAGATGGAGGTGAGAAAAAAGATCTGGGCAAAGAGGAGCGATGCAAGGAGCCAGAACCCAAGATAGACAATCACGAGCCCCGATTAGGGCCAAGGCCACGCTCGCACAACAAAGTTCTCAATCCACCGGGGGGGAAATCCAGTATTGCATTCTATTAGGGTCGTCTGTTCACTTTCACTAACGGAGTCCGCACAGAAACTCTTGTCTGTGGTTGCGAGGTCAGTTTATAGACTATTGTTTGTGGATAGATTCTTGGGCAGATGGATGAGGGTTATGCTAAAGCACGTAGGCAGGAAAAGCTGATGATTTGGGGAGGGAGGGCTGGGGAGGGAAAGGGTGCCCTGTGGAAGATGTGAGTACTGCCTGGGTGGATGGCAGAGGGGGACATTAGTGTAACTTTGTGAAAGATCAGTGCTACTTTGTGGTGAGTTAATCAGACTGTTAGGTTCTTTGCTAGCTAGTGGCTTAGGACACTCCTGTGGAGTCAGGCTTATCCATGCAGTTAACACACAGCATTGCGAATGGGTAGGGACCTGGAGGTCACGTCTGAACGATTCTGAAGCACAGCGGGTAGGCTGTGCCCTTCTCTAGGCAAGAGGAAGCAGCTTCACAGTGTGTTGACTTGCAGTCGCCTCAATGTAAATACGTTCCACTGGAACAAGTAGTGCTACTGTGGTTTTGAGTGTCTTCAGTCTTCGGTTCTCTTTTTCTCTGTTCTTACTTTGCAGCATGTGATTGTTGATACAAGGACAAAACATGCTGAAAGTTTATTTTATACTCACAGACCCTCATATATTAATAAATATAATGCTCTTTCTCTCCCCAGAGTAATCAGGCCTTTCAGATGCCTTCAGTAATCTGCTGATTACTATGACTAGCTGTTGACAAGTGATAATATCAGTCCAACATACTGTTTCATGTAGGTGCTTCTAGAAGGCTTTTATTTAGTGGAGTGCTTGCACACTTTGTGGTAAAGATGTGTCTGCAAATGATAGCTTTATGGCAGTCTTTGAACAGAAACAACTTAGTGTGCCATTACCACGGAGAATTACTGAGGTGTCCAGCCAGCTAGCTTTGACCCAACCTGTACAGAAATGCCTTAGTTCCTGCAAAGGTTTTCACTTTGTACCCTGAGGAAACCAGGAATGTTCTACTGTTCACCACAGTGCATTTGTTTGTTTGTCTGTGCTGATTCTGTTAGTGAATTCTCTTGTCTTTGATCAGCCTTACGTTTGCCTTTGACTGCCTCAGATTTCTCTTGATGAGGTTGGGAGAACTACACAGATTCTCCCCAAACCACGGTTGTAGTTGTTTTGAGACATGCTGTAGACTATTCTAGTTGGAGAATCAAAGACTTCAGCAATACAAACCCTTTGATTGTACTGGCTATCTTAAATCATGTTTGGAAGATGTGCATGTTTTGCACAAACATTTGTTGGGGAGGGTAGCTCCCTTCATTCATTCTCTGAATGGACTTTCTGATCAGATCCAGAGCTTTGATATATGAATGTTAACATTAGGTGCTTACTGTTCACTGTTTTTAATAGTGACTTTTTATCAAAACAGGAGTTGTTCAGGTACACCAAAGAACAAGTGGCCTTATCTGCGTATATCCGCTGCTGTTCTAGCCCAGGTTCCCTGGGAACTGCTGCTGTTCCGAGGGGACTGTCTCTGGGCCAGGTGCTAACACTCTGTGATTACAGTGCTTACTAGACTCGGTTGGTGTCACAAGTGGTGGATGAGTGCATGAAGTCTTAGTTGCCTTTTCCAATAGGGAAATTGAAATATATAGGGCAGTGCTAAGGGTAGAAGTAGCCATGGAAAGTAGGGGTTTCAATGCCTTTGTAGCTTTCACATAGGTTTGGAGCTCCCTGTTATTTGGCCCCCTAGGGAAACAAGGCAGTGATTCTAACTGCAATCCTTCCAAATATGTATTTCCTAGCAGCCGTCCTCGAGCCTGTGCTGTCTAGCCTCTGGCTGAGTCTCAAACGCATCTGTCTGTCTCAGTTCCTTGTTCCAGTACTTGACAGGGTTTTTAAGAGGCTGCTGTGTGGAAAAGTTAACCAGAGGTTTCTTTCTGCATTGAAAGCCTGGTGTAATTGATGCTGTCTGTAATACTGAGCTTAGACCTGGTGTCTGCGAGTACCTGCTGTGCATTGGCTACAGTGCCTGTCTTTAAACAGCAGCTTCCAGCCAGGCCTTAAGTTAGTTCAACTGTGTTCATCTTCTTCTATTGCTTTCTTTGGAATCTAAACCATGTTTTCAACTCATCATGTAAGATTGATAAGAGCATTTCTGTGGGACAGGAGGGGATTGGAAATCAAATGATAAATCATGCAGTTGTCAATAAACCTCTGTATTTTGTTACTTCATTTTGTGCTGTAGATGTCTGCTTTTATAAATTAATTGGCTATCTAGTTCAATGTAGATACACGCGTGAATTTTATCTGAAATTGGAAAAATTGCACAAATCTTTTCAGGCCTTCGGCAGTGGGGAGTACGCTTTGGAGATGTGACGTCCTGCTCAAGGCTGCTCATGAGACAAGCACCTCGTATCCCTGGGGAGTGTGAAGGGTGGGCTGTTCGGGTCAATACCTTTTTGTGGGCAACATTCCTTCCTGTTCTGTACAATGCAGGGATGCTGTTATGCTCTTCAGCAATATTGTAAATAGACTTAAATATTCAAATACTTTAAATATTTAAGTCTATCTGTGCAATAGTGTAGTAATTCCCCTTGATCAGGGGATGATCTTTATGTGGAGAAGTCATACCACAACTTCTACACTTCTGGTGAGTGCATAAAACTTTCCTCGTGTGCCAAACTTGTGACAAACTGTCTAGGCTGACAGTGTGGAGGTAGCTACAGCAACATTCCCAAATTCCAGTTCCGGGTGAGTTGGCCTCTCAAGCCAGGGTGTTCCAGATCTGCTGCGTTCGTCTCTTGATTTACAGATTGCGATGCCCTACTGAGCCTCTCAGCCAGATCTTGTTTCTACTGTGAGTTCTGCATTTTTCCCCGAGAGTTTTGCCATTTATAGTCCAGAACTCTTCTCTCCAGCGTGCATAATGCCCTGGGTAGGATCTGCTTAGGGTGGGAACCTGTGAATATCCTTGGTAGGTAACACATGAGCAACAGGATTGTCCTTCCTTTGAGCTGCTGTCAACTACTAGACTACAATATAGTTTCACTTTGCAACTCTACCTCATTGCTTTGCCCCTAGCTTAAACACTTAGGATAGAATATTATCCTTGTCACTGCTTCGGTCTTGGAAGGAGAGCAATGGTGTCTGTTTACAAGGAGCTTATCTTGGAAAGTGGCACAGGATGACTCGCGTGCTTTCATGAGTCGTGTACAGCTCTGGGCGTAGCTGCTGCTCAGTTCTGAACTGTGTCACCGTGCCTGTCCTGTGCCAGACAGCACTGTTGTGAGGAACAGCCCCTGGGCACTGTTAATGAGGAACATTAATGTCCTCTCTGACAGAGTTCTAAGCAGCATTACTGTGGGGTTTTTTGAAGGATTTATAGAGGTTAATCAGACTTGGAATATCTAAAGTACATTCTTAAGGCTTGTTTAGTGACAACACATGTAAAGTAGTGTTGTGTGGAGACAATTATAAATGAGTAACTGTTGTGGTATGTTCCCTGAAAAATTCTCACGGTTGCTTACATATAATATGATCACACCGGTGCACAGACATCCTAGTATCTTGGCTACCTGAGCGATCATTTGGTGGAGAACAGCTTGATGCTTGCCTGCAACACGGGGAGTATCCTCAGATGTCAGCTTGCATCTTCATAGTTGGGAAGCCAGCTGGCCACCCAGCATTTTGCTCAAGCCCTGTGATGTGTCTCCTACTGAATTTCAGCGTGAAGCTCTGCTGAAATCCTGTATTGTTTCCCTTTGGAAAAAGTGATGGTTTAGAATATTGTTGAGGCTGGAGTTCTCCATTGTTTATTTTTCTTGAGGAATAAAGTAGGGTCACAGCCAGGATGCTGTGCTGTGCTAGACTAGAGGAGGCAAAAGGATCCTGACCCCTGTGAGCAAAGGCTATCTCTGGTAACAGAGGGCAGGATTATAGAGACTTTGGCACACGATAAGCCGTTTATGTCATTACTTGTTATCACCTGTGCAAGAAGTAGGCTGGGTAATGATTTATTGCTAGCCAAGAACTGGGGCACACAACCCCCACAAACAGCCTGCAGACTAAGCCAGATGACCAGCCCAATTATGACTTGCTCCTCCCTCTGAAAACAGTCAGTGAGCAGAAAGAGCAGTTTTTAATTATTGTGCTAAATTTGCAGCCCTGATTATTTTTATTTTTTATCTTGTTTCTGGGGATGAAGATCGTAATCTCTTGAATCTGGCTTTCCCTTTCTTTCAAGCTACAACTCCTTGTTAACAGGACCTCCTCTTCCTCAAGCAGGTCAAAATTCTGGCCATAACCAGCAAGAATGCAGTAATTTGCTGTACCCGTCAGCCTCTCTACCGCCAGCCAACTTCTAATTCTTGTCTCTTACCCTACCACTTTCTTCCTCCCTCCTACATATACAAATATTTTAAATAGCAGCTATGCTGCCTTGGGCTTCTGTTATCCTTCCCATGCTGCTGCTGGGTGTAAGCTACATGCTGCTTAAGCCAAAGCCACCAACAGCTCTGTGTCAAAGGCTATTAGAGGCAAAGAGGTCTCTCAGAAGTAACCAGAACTTCACGTTGTGCCAGTTTCTTCATAACGATTATGGCTTTTCCTCCACCACCACCTCTTGCACTTACATAAACAAACGTTCCACTGGGTAGAAGTGTTTAATGTTCTGGCTTCTGGGAGCATGCTCAGCAAAAAACATCCACCTCGGTGTGAGCTGCCTGAACTAACGTCCGTTTTCAAGTTTCACAGTTTGTATTTTAAGAGTTCCAATCTACTGTGTAAGAATGCTGCTGGGAAGAGTTCACTACAGGGTTGCCCAAGGCTGGGGGGGTTCAGTTGCCTGATCAGTGCACCACTACAACAGTCAAACAAAGCCAGGGGATTGTTTCTTTCCTTTTCTTGCAGCATGTTGGCCTCTGTGAATGCCACCCTTTCATTTGCATGGCAAGCTCAGAGAGCTGTGCAATGACTTTGTAAAAAGTTTATTAGAAGTGAGCTCTGGCATCTCAACGGCCCTTGTTACAGGCCCAACCCCACTGAGCTGAGCTGCAGCACTGTATGATATGGAAACAAGGCTGAAGAGTTCCTGCCAGCCAGGTGTTGGTAGTATTGACACAAAAAAAATCAGCTGTTGAACATCCACTTTCTTCTGTACTCAAGCCTCCAACATATAGTACCACTGCATGTACTTTGGAAATTAACCATGGGATTTTTTTTTCTGCTATTAAAAAAAAATACAACTGCAGGATTTCAGCAGAGTAGTGCAGTGAGAGGAGGCTGAGGGAGGCACTGAAAGCCATGGTCTAGCAGCAGTCCGATGTTGCCTATAGAGGGTGTCAAGTCTCCATCTGTGGAGATCCTTGAGTGGTTCTGGACAACATGCCCTGGCTGACCCTGCTTGAGCAGGGGCTGATGGACTCGACAAGCTCAGGAGGTTGCTGCCAAACTAAAGTTTTGCAGTTCTGTGACTTCTCATCCCACCCCCAAATTCCTGCTGCACCACACCCCCACAGGGAAATCCTCTAATTGTCTGTGGTGTGAAATGAATTCAGAGGGTAACTCAAAACTTGGGATGCCTTGCTCTCTGAACACATTCCTTTCAGTAAACTGGTTTAAGAAAACTTTGCTTTGATGGGTGTATTTGTTTTCTGTGACAACTACTTAAAATGTGACTTTACTGGATGCTGTCAATGCCTAAATTGCTTTCAATCTACTACTGTTTATATTAAATGCAACTTGAGCAGAGCTGCTCCTTCTCTTAAGAATTTGTAATGGTTTACAGAAGTCATTGACTTCAGCATTCCTTGTACTTGGCTGTGTTAAAGTTTACTCCATTCTTAAAGCATCCTTTGTGCTTTTGTAAACACTGTTGGGTGTTTGTCAGGGGTTTGCATAGCGAAAGGGGCAGTTAGCTGAGTCAAATAAGCCTCTAGCATTCATGAGTAAGAGCACTCTGGTCTAAAGAACAGAATTTCAGATCAAAACCTCTTAAGCTTTTGAAGGGAAATGAACAGGCACAGCTTACAGAAGCATTTCTAGTAAGGTAGGATGCAATTAAGCTAGGCTTGTGTGCAAAAGTAATCAACTTATTAATTCAGTCTCCTGCCTGAAGAATAATGCTGGTGTCAGCCGCATGGGTGTGTAATTTGTGAAAGATGCATGCTAATCCAGAGCGAGAACCGAAACAGCAGCCCTGCTGAGGTACACAGAGCAGCAAGGGCTGGTGTGCAGGATTCTTGTGACAGAGAAACAGCGGGGAACAGGCAGGCACACCTTACGTGGGCAGCTTTGATGCAAGAGTAAGAAGCAGCTCTCTAACGGCTTATGAAGAAGCTGCAGCCAGGTTAGGTTCACTTACCCCAGTGGAGTTCTCAAAGTGCCCCCTGCAGCTCTGTGCTGGAAAACGCCCCAGAGCCATACAGCAGACACCTTTCACTTGTGTGCCAGGCATAAGAAAGTGGAAACATTCCCTTTACTGTAGACAATTCCCTACAAGATTCCCTTTAAAGGTGTTTAAAGTACCCAGGCTCAAACAGAAGCGACCAGTGCTGTGTCTGGCAGCTGTCCCTGTCCTCACACTGAGGAGTTCAGCTGACAGCACCTTCGTTTCCCGGTTCGTCATCAAGGAGTGGTGCTGCAGCTGCAGGGTCTCTGGCCTCCTGCTCCACAGATGCTCCCTTTCTTGTTCTGTTCAGTGTCCCACCCTAGAAATTCAAAGCAGCAATTACTGACAGAAAGGAAACTGTTCTCCCTGTACGCATCTATTGCTGCAGCCCTGTCCTGGTCCTTCCACCCATCTTATTAAAAAAACCCCAGCGGCCAGTAGCGCGGTGCTAGGTGAGACTATGCACTGCAGCAACAGTTCTCTTTTTATGCCGTCCCATTCTTATGTCATGGGAATTACTCAGACACACACCCAACAGCTATCCCTAAAAGCAACTTGGTGATGCAAGGCTCTTCTTCGCCTTTTATCCCACTTACCTGTTTCTTGTCCACAACATTGAGGCTAACGGAGGCGACAATGCATGCAACAGTGTTTGCCAACATGAAGATCATCATCTGTTGCCAGCGCCACAGGGGGATCTTTAATTCACTAGAAAAGGCCAAAACAGGATGGAACAACTAGTCACCTGAAAATATTTAAGACACCTCCCAAGTTCCTTGCAGCATTAGGCTGCAGGGACACTGAACTCTGTTCACACCACACCACTGAAGCACTGTTGGTGTCTCTGCTTGGAAAAAAAAAAAGTATTCTCACCTGGACTTTGTTCCTAAAATGTGTCCAACAATCAGATTCGAAAGGCCAACTCCAACCATCTGCACAGAAGTTGCAAGCCCCATAGCTGTCCCTAAAGTTGCTTGGGGGACCACAAGAGGGATGGATGGCCACATACTAGCCTGGTGAACGAGAAGGGGAATTAACTCCAAGCCTTACTTAAAGGTCTTAGACAGTCACTGGTTTAAAAAGGAATTATTCCCACTACAGAAATATTTATACTTTCTCTTAAAAAAAAAAAGCGTGGTATTTATCCCTCCCAGCCTGTTGGCTGATGCTAGACCGCTGCCCGTCCTTTTCAAGCAGGCTGGGACAGCACAGACAACGCATGGTACTGACACTGGAGTAACTGGACTTCAGATTTCTGAAGGGGAGTTAGACCTGATGCTTTAGCTCGTAAGACTCAAAGGAGCTGCAGGTGTTACATTCAAGGTAAAAAAGCACTAAGGAAAACAGAGACAGATTCATGCTTCACGTTGTATCAAACGGTCCCTTGCTCTGCTTTGCATTTTGCTCCATATTGATTCTCTGGGGTATTTGTTAGTAAACAAAGCCTTCAGGACTGGGGAGCCAGTGACTTTGCACCGTGGCTGCTAGAGCTGCTCGTCAGGACACAGGAGCAGTGACACGTGCCATCCAGGAGCAGGAGGAGCAGAGCCACGAAGCACTCAACTGCAGCAGCGGGGTTGTGAACTTACGGCAGCGAAGGAGTAAGTAATCCCCAACCAGATGGTAGAGACTAAGGGAGGAATAAACGTAAACGCCAGCAGAGCGAAGACTGGCAGAGTCAACGCAGCACAGCCAACAGCAAACACACCTCTCAGTCCAACGTAGTCCTGGGAAAGGAAACAAACAGACCCTTTACAAGGGGTCCTTGCTGCCCACAGCGACAGGAGCAGTGGGCTGGCATGAGTGGCAGTAACGTGCCATTTCCTAGCTGTTGGTATCGTAGCAGAGTAGCTATGAGTAGTTCCTCTTGCAGAATCCTGAACGGGGACTGAAACACTTGTCAGAGATTCAGCATCCAGTATTCAAGGGAAACGGCAGGCTTTAATAACGGGGGAGGGGAAACACCCCATTCTGCCCTGACAATGATGGAAATAAGGAAAGGCAGAGTTTGAGAAAACAGGGACTGATTACATGCAGGTTGTACTTTCCCAAAGCTTATCCTGATCCTGTCTGTTCCAGTCTCAGACTTCTCAAAACATACAGCCTTTGCTATGGTTTGATGTTACTGTAGCACAATTAAGAGGGACAGAGGGAAAAAGCAGGTTAACATTATTTCTTGTCATTTAGTTCAGACTAAAGTGCATCTTGCAGTTTGCAAGATGTTTGTTCAGCAGCAACAGGCTAAATTCTGGTTGAGGGAGTTGTAACAAAGACATTTCAAAAAGTCAGGAGAAAGCTATCAGCAAGCACTTTGGGTTTTGGGTACTCACAATTAATATGCCAACTGCTGCAGAGAGAACAAGGGAGCTGTCGTACACTGCCCCAGCAATATAAGCGGCTGCCTGCTGACTGTAACCAGAATATTTATCCTGGATGAACTTGCTAAAAATAAAAAGAAGGGAAATTACATAATTAGGATTCTTCATCTGTTTATTTTGACAGAAAGTAAGTCTGAGCACAAACATATGGACACAAAGGATCTCAATGAGAGGACTTGTACACAGGTTTGATTCCATCTGGTTTGTAGTGCCAAGCCTTTGTTGTTTCATTTTCTTTTTAATTGGTGCACACCCTAGAGAAGCTGGTAGCTTCAATAGCCACCTTCAAGACAGTTCTGTAAGTGCAGAATAAAACTGCAGGTTAGAGCTGGGCATATGTCCCATTCTATCAGCACAGCTCACAAGCAGCAGTTTGCTGCCACCTGTCCAAAGCATCCAGATGGATTTTTTACATTCTCTTTGAAGAGGCAGAAAGCATTATCAAGCCAAGGGTGAGAATGCTGAGGGGCAGGAAGAATATTTTAAAATAATCCAGCAGCAAAAATCAGCATTTAAATTGAACACCTGCATTTTAGAAGTTAGACTAGAAATTGCCCCTTAGCATCGTTAAGGAGACTTCTGGTTAAAGCAGAAAACATACAAACATAAAGTTTTGTTTCCATTGTTAGAAGTCAGCCTTTCACATTTGTTGGGGAAATGCAAAACCAGCATCAAAACTTACTCAGATTCTTCAGAGAATTTACAGTCACACACTCGTGACAGCTTAGGCAGACTAGTTTATTTAGAGATCATGTGGCTACTTAAACCTTGCCCGGCTCCCGACCATTCGTAATGATGAGCCTTTACGGCGTGTGCTGTCAGCAAAGTATGAAGCTAGCCACTGTTCCCTCAAGATTTACTGCAACACGATTGGCAAAGGATCCGTGGCCCTGGGACTGTTATTCTTCCAACTGGGAAGCAGTGTAGCATTTTTTGCCACAAAAGATGTGTGAAACATGACTCTTGGTGCCTGAATTTTTGCTCCACAGGGAGCCAATAAAAAAAAAAAATCTGCAGGGAGGCAGAATTGCAAAACTGAGGATTCTGTGTGATCAACAGACACTTTTCAGTTAAAATAAGAGGGCAACTGATAGAAAGTCCATCTCATCAAGGCTTTGGTGATCCTTGCCATCTTGAATGTTTTTATTGTACTAATAAGAGGTGACTTGTACAAATGTTGCAACAATGTTGATGACATTCCTTCTCTCCTGCTTTCACAGTGGCTTACTATGCGTCACTAACGAAATACTACCAAAACAACTTTTTTTTTTACTGCAGCCCTTTGCTAATATGAAACTTCACACTCATTATGTGATAGAAGCCGCATCAGCCACAAACAGGAGAAACCCAGCAAGACAGCAAGGACATGGCAGAGCCGCAGGACAGAAGCAGGAGTCCCCGTTTGGTCAGGCAGGGTGCTGCTTTGTTTTAAGCAAATGAAAGCATAAAAAAGGAAGTCTGCAAGCCTTGCACTGGGATGCAAAGGTTTCCTTCCTTACAAACCCAGACTAACATAAGCTCAGCTTTGTTCCAAGCACCGCAGACAACCTGGGGGACTGCAGGGCAGAACTGCCCAGACCTGGGAAGCTGAGGGGACAGACGCTTTGGGGGACTGTCACAAAGGGGAAATGTCTACAGGATATTTTTTAAATAGTCTTTCGTCCCCTCCTCCCAAATCCTTCTGATCCTCCTTTAGCAGCGTTACAAGCTTTAAATATTGGATGAACCATTTCCCTCTAAGTTATTTTTGTTTTCTTTCAGAAGCCTCCCTCACCTTTACAGGGAAACAAAGGTCAGAGAACCGTCACGTTCTTTAACTAGGTGTTAAGATGTCGCTCTGTGTTTCGTGAGCGGACAGAACAAGCCTATTGCCCCCATATTTCCCAGTCAACTGAAAACTGAGGGCCTGCAAGGCTCTGGTGGGCTTGTTATCAGTCAGTGGGTCTACAGCCACAGAGCAATACCTGGCGTCTGCCACGAAGGGGAAGACTCCGTTGTAGAAGAACATGATGGTGAGGACCAGGAGCCAGTAGCGAAGGGGAAGTCGCCGGATGTCCTGAATCCGCTGAAAAGACAAGATATGCCCTCACTCACCAGGAAATCATCTTCAACTTCACACTTATGTCACTTTCTGCAAGCCATTGAAAGTCACAAAAAATTTTAAGAAGTAACAGGAGGTAAAGGGGATGGAAAGGCAGCTCATGTACCTCTGAGTGAAATTTGCTGACTCCAGAGTATTCCTTCTTTAACACTATTCAGTAAAGAAAACAACAAAAGCTTTCTTATTATTTTTATAAAGGTTATGGCTGCAAGAGACTATTCTAAGCAGGCTCTACTGAGAGCCTCCTGTGAAACTTTAAGTGAAACACAGTGGAAAGATACTGGATAAAAGGAGCCACAACACTGAGATACAGAAAACAGTAAGAATACTGTCATGAGCAGGAAGCAGTCTGTTTCAAGTGCCATAAAAATTGCAACCTACTGCCTGTAATGCTTATTCCTGGACAGAAGAAGGCAAGGAGGAATGGAAGATAAGGGCTGGCAAAAGATATTTCAGTACTGACCAGATGACCTGTTTGCTACCATGGATGCTGCGAGCCAGACAGCAGTTCCAGAGAGAGGCTGCTGGCTAGTTCCAACACAAAATCCTCCCCTGAGCCACCTACAGTCAAGAAGTAACTGGCTCAGAAAAGTCACGCTGTTCAGAGTGCTAACTCAGCTCTCTGGAAGGCGGCAAACGCACAGGCTCTAACCAGAAAATGGACACTTGTCTGGGGGCTTGCAGCCGCAATATCCTCCAATGCACCCGCAGAACGGCTCCGGGAGATGTAAGCAGGTGGTGTCACCGCCCTAGCCCGGCCAGGACCAGCTCTCACTCCTGCAGGCTCCCCTGCCCCGCAAACGCAGCGCTCATGCACTCCAGGCTCGCAGAGATGGAGGTGGAAAAGCTGCCTGTGCACCACCTACCACTTTTTTGGATTCTTGCTGGATAACCCCATCCAAGCCCAGTTGCTTCATGCCCACTTTATCTAGGACGCTGACTGCCAGGGCTGAAATAAAACCAAGCACACAGAGCAGGGTACCTGGAAAAGACACAAGAGGCATTAGAAATTCCTCGGTGTGGACACAGCTGAATGACAAAACCAACTGCATGTAAGATGCAGAATTCTCTGACTCCTGCTCCTCACGTCTCTTAACGTTAAGAGCCTCCCCTGCTGCAGCCATACAGCAGCACCATTTACCTCTGACCACCTCCTCAGAGTCCTTGAGCCCTTTCTCCACTAAGCTCCCGAGGCCCTGCAGACCCGCCCCAGGCCAGTGAAGCTAAAGCCCCACTCATCTCTACAGACAGCTGCTTTGTTGGACTTTGGCCAGTCTCAACTGCAGCAGGCCTGTGCATAACAAACCCGAGGTTAAAACATGAAGAAACTTCCCCGGTCCCTTGCGCAGGAGAGGTATCGCCCACGAGCTGGCACTGGAAGCCAAGTGTCTTCATTTACGTGACCTACTGCGGTTACTAGCGCAGTCCGACCTGTCAGCACAGCTCCAGAGAAGGGAGTCAGATGATGCTGGATGTGCCAGAAGCAAGTCTGGCAACTGGCATCTGCTGCAGATGTCCTTCTCTCAGAAAGAGATCCGTATCCATTTTCCAAAGAGCCAAAACCCCCTCTGTGATGTGGACACACTTTGCCCTGTGCTTGCAAATCCTGCCTGAGCAGCAGGACTAATAGTGTCACACCATGCTCGTCCCAATTTCTTCCCTGAGAGCTGGAGGGTTTCAATTTCTGAAAGAGATTTATCTCACACGTGTGTCCATGGGCGAGGGCCCATACTGTTCTGTTATTTGGGAAATAACACTTCCCTGTAATCACTAGCTCTTTGCACAGAAAGGATGCCCTGGGGCAGGTCTCTGTTCCAGCACACCAGAGTACCTGCCACTACCTAACTGCACCGTGGAACACACCGTCCCCTCCACTAGAGACAGACCCCATCCCACTGTACCAGCGAGAGGGCACAAACCCAGATCTGCTGAAGATCCAAGCCCTGGAACGGATTCACACTAAGAAACACATCAATCAGATTCTGCTGCTCACAGTAACCATCAACCCGCACGCAAGGCCCCTTGTGCTGAGACCACCACAGGTGCTGCTCCAGAGCCGGCAGGTTCTGCCAGCCGAGATACAGAACTGCAAACACGCTGGATTACCCGTGTTTCCCTCTGAAGTTCCCACTCCATGGGAGTGAACCTACAGTACGTACTGACTGCCTGCGACTGCAGATGTTAAAATATCTCAAGAAAACTGCAGACAAAACTGTGAGGCTGACACCACAGCTTTAGAGAGTTTCTTCAGGCATGAAGGAAGGCAACACCACTCCACTGCATGCAGAAAGCAACAGGAAAAACTGGAAAATAACAGTGCCTCCTGCTGCTAACCTCACTTTCTCTTGCAGGTACTTTTCATAACTGGCCGAAGCAGGCTAGCCTTGGGTCTAGAAAACAAAAGGCCAAAGCACCAGAGAAACTCACCTCCCCAGAGCGTCCACTGAATTCCAAATTTTGCCTCAAACTGCTGGGTGAAGAAGAAGTTGAGGACACTCCCAAGGCGGGAGAAAGACAGAGTCAGTCCAAATGCCAGTGCCAGTTCCTTCCCCTTGAACCAGAAGGCTGTGATACGATTCTGCACAACTTGGAGAAGACAAAAATCCTCACTTGAACAGACAAGACTTGGCCAAGAGCACTGCACAGAAGGAACACACACAGCCTCTCCAGCGAGAGTGCTTCAGCTGGGGTAACAGACCTCTACGCATCCCCGGTGGAGGTAGTACGGGTCACCTTCACAGTCCAGTTTAAAACGTACTAAACCATGCTGGGACATGGGAGGTGAACTTATCCCTCAAATAAGGCAAGCAAAGATAACCTCAAAGGGCATAGCAATCACATGTCAGTTCCCACCCTTGGGAGAAGGAGAAGCTTGTTAGAGGGGAAGACTTCTAAACATTTCAGCACACACTGAATCCATGCAACCCTTCAAGGAGCAGTGTTCTTCTGTTAGCAACGTAAATTCCTGGTGCAGAGCAGGTGAAGCTGACTGGTAGGACAAGGGTCTAGGAGGCAAAATAAAAATATATCATGACTCTTTGGTGAGGCGTAATAAAGAATGTGGATTCCTTACTGGTAAGGGAGCCATTCCCAGAGCCAAAGAGCAGTCTTCCTGTTAGCATCATTGGTAGGAAGTACAGTGACCCCTTGAAGTGTGAGCCTAGAGCAAAGATGGACGATCCCAGCACAGTCAGGAGAGAGAAAACAAAGACACCAACTAGAGAGAAACAGAAAAAAAAAACCAAACACACACTTCACCAGGCATGCTGAGATCAGGACAAAAGCATTCTTTGTCAAAAAGCCAAAGAGCAACCTCAAAACAGGCCAGTAAACCTGCAGGCTCCCATCAATTTACCCTCATTATTTTAATTTTGTAAAGACTGGTCTATTTATAAAATGACCTGGGAATCCCCAAAATAATGATATTATTGTCTTGGTGGAAGGTTTGAAGGCACAATAAGTCAGGCGGAGGACTCTGGGCTCTGCAGAGTCCCTGTTCCTGCCCTGAGCTCCACTGCAGACTGTGGTCCAGAGCAAGCCTCTGTGCCTCTGCCTCCTCGCCTCAAAGATGTTTCCCTCTGTGACACAGAGACTGAGCGGGTCTGAGATTATGGCACACACCAGAACCAACGGCAGAGCGGGGAACAGAACACTACTTCATCAGTTTGTCCTATCGAGAACAGCTAACCCTGTCACCTGTGTCAGAGGAAAACACGTTTACTGCACTGCTGTGTAAATTCAGATGCGCCAGGGGTTAAAGGATTAAAACGTCCCAGTTGCCTTCATGGAGCTGCTCAACCAACTGCTACACGCTCCGCACACAGAGCTGCACCTCCTCTCCCGTCCCACTGGGATCTTACTGAAGGGGGACCTTTGATCATCTCTTTGCACTGGAAGAACAGCCTGAAATCCCACTTCAGCACAAGAATAAATTAATTGATCCTCAGAACTTACAGCGATTTCCTAGTTTGTCAATCAGGAATCCAGCCAGAATAACCACTACTGCATTTCTAGGAGAAAACAAGAACAGAGACATTGTGTCTTGCTGCTGCGAAGCAACAATAAACTACCCTGCCCCCCGGCAAAGCACGAGAAAAGTGACTCACGTCCAAGCGTAGATGGCGTACAGCAGATTGTATTGCGCAGGTGTCATTCCCAAGCCCTCCACACAGTCCAGCGTGCCGTTGTGCCCGGTGCTGTTTGGATGGGTTCCATTGGGGCAGGTCAGGTTCTGCGTAACAAGTCACAGAGCCTGCGTTAGGCAGACACAGATGAAACCCCGCACGTTCCTTTAGAAATGGAGTTAAGTTCTTGTCTACTATTTCTCCTACTTGGTTCCCATGACAAAGAATTAGAGGACCTGTGTCTTCTCCCAGGAAGCCAGTCCTCACCAAGTGAGGAACGTGGCAGGAGCAGCAGGGGCTCAGCACTTTTACACACATTTCCGTCCAAACAAAAAGCCAGGAGACTGCACCAAGAAGTTTATTTGATCCCTTAGCTTCTTGGCTATAGTTTAGCTTGATCTGACTCTTCACTACATACTATAAAGGCTTCAGCAGTGTGCAAATATGAAACTCAGTCCATAGTAATTCACAGCTATAAAGCATGTGCTGAACAGTAGGAAACTGCTGGTTGTAGCATGATTTAATATCAGTTTTGCTACTGAAAAGCAACATCTCCTGAACAGCATACGATCAGGAAAAAACCCGAGATCTTCCAACTACTAAAAATCTACCTGCATTAGGCACTGGACCCTAGGTCTGCCACACCAGTAGGCACAAGCCCAATGTCTTGAATAAGCACAAGGAAAGCAGGAAAGTGCTGTTTAATATCTTCACCAGTGACACAGATGATGGGATTGAGGGCACCCTCAGCAAGTCTGCAGGTGACACCACACTGAGTGGTGAGGTTGAAGCGCTGGAGGGATGGGATGCCATCCAGAGGGACGGGATGCCATCCAGAGGGACTCTGACAAGCTGGAGAGGTGTGACTGTGAAAACCTCTTGAGGTTCAACAAGGCCAAATGCAAGGTCCTGCATGTGAGTCAGGACAACCCCCAGTATCGATACAGGCTGGGGGATGAAGGGATGCAGAGCAGCCCTGCAGAGAAAGACCTGGGGGTCCTGCTGGATGAGAAATTGGACATGAGCCGGCAGTGTGCAGCCCAGAAACCCCCCGTGTCCTGGGGGCATCCCCAGCAGCGTGAGCAGCAGGGCGAGGGAGGGGACTGTCCCCCTCTGTTCCGCTCTGCTGAGACCCCCCCTGGGGTGCTGCCCCCAGCTCTGGGGTCCTCAGCACAGGACAGACACGGAGCTGCTGGAGCGGGGCCAGAGGAGCCCCAGAGATGGTCCGAGGCTGGAGCAGCTCCCGTGCGAGGACAGGCTGAGAGAGTTGGGGGTGTGCAGCCTGGAGAAGAGAAGGCTCCGGGGAGACCTGGTTGTGGCCTTTCAGTACCTAAAGGGGGTTATAAGAAAGATGGGGATGAACTTTTTAACAGGGCCTGTAGCAGGACAAGGGGTAATGGTTTTAAACTAAAAGAGGAGAGGTTTAGACGATATAATGAAAAAGTATCTTACACTTGAGGTGCTGAAACACTGGAACAGGTTGCTGTGCCCCTGGAAACCTTCAAGGTCAGGTTGGACGGGGCTGTGGGCAACCTAATCTAGTGGAAGGTGTCCCTGCTTGCTGCAGGGGGGTAGGACTAGGTGGCCTCCATGGCCCCTTCCAGCTCAAACTGTTCTATGATTCTATGATTTTAACCACACGATTTTTTATATATTTCTCCTGTAGCACAAACATCCAAGGCTGTGGGGAAGCAGTTCTCTAGAACGAAGTGTTTTCACTGCAAGCACTGGTCTTAGATGCTCCAACCACCACTGTACCGCTTGTATAGAGGCTAAATTTGCCTGAGTAAAAATATGACAAGAGTGTCAACAGATGAAAACACTTTGCACAGTACCTAAGACAGAAAAATACAGCTTGGTTTCACTACCCTAGAAAGTTACCTAGGTAACAAAACATGACATAACCTTTTCTTAACTCCATCAGTAAAAAACTGACTCTTCTCCCACAGACCTACAGAAATTGCAGAGGATCAAGGAATAAATACTGACCTATTTTTTTTTTATTTTTACTTCTGTTTGCAATGACAAACTGCACCCAATTTAGCCTGGAGTTCCCTGCCTGAATGTTATGGATTAACTGCATTTAAGAAAAAAAACCAACACAACCAGTTACTTGCAAGCTGCATCTATTTCTGCCCTTGCTATTGAAGCAGACACAGAACAGGACAGTGGCTCTCTGCCTACACACAGTAATTTACCAGCAGATGGCACACACGGGTAAAATCCTCTCTCAAAAGGCATTAAACAGAGGCACTAATGACAGATAAATGCGTCAAGTAAGAACTTTGTCAAATATTCAGGAATGTGGGCAAGAACTTTGGGACTCTGGCATTCTTGGAGAAATTCCAGAAATTATCTGCGATATTGGTCTGATCCCTGAACAACAATATTTTCTAGCATTTGCAAATACTAGTTTTCAGAGGACAGAGTCCTCCTGTGACCTCCCTGCACAGCTCTGCCTTTCGGCTGGCAAACAAGGGCGCGGTGCAGGATCAGGAGCTCTGAAGACCCAGAAGGTCTTTCCTACTCGCCTTTCTCCAGCATCACCTGTCTCCCAGCCCTGTGTGGGCAGCGACGGTCAATTCGAGGTCTCTGCAGCGTGCAGTGGTGTGAAGGCTCTGAAGCCCCTCAGCAGCGGTTTGGCAGAGCGCTCGGGCTGGTTCCAGAGAATCACAGAATGTTAGGGATTGGAAGGGACCTCGGAAGCTCATCCAGTCCCATCCCCCTGCCGGAGCAGGAACACCCAGATCAGATCGCACAGGAACGCATCCAGGCGGGCTTTGAATGTCTCCAGAGAAGGAGACTCCACCACCTCTCTGGGCAGCCTGTTCCAGTGCTCCGTCACCCTCACTGGAAAGAAGTTTTTTCTCAT
>VZTO01008129.1:166723-183245 GCA_013400615.1 Syrrhaptes paradoxus | reverse complement strand
GGGCCCAGAACTGGACACAATATTCCAGATGCGGTCTCACCAGGGCAGAGTAGAGGGGGAGGAGAACCTCTCTTGACCTACTGACCACCCCCCTTCTGATACACCCCAGGATGCCATTGGCCTTCTTGGCCACGAGGGCACAGTGCTGGCTCATGGGCATCCTGCTGCCCACCAGGAGCCTGGGCCGGCTCCAGAGCTCCAGCTCCCCCGCAGCCACGAGAACCCGCCGCCCAGCCCCGCAGCCTGCCCGGCGCCTCCCTCCCAGCAGCCCCGCGGGCGATCACCTCAGCCGTGCTCCCTGCCCCCTGCCCCAGGCCTGGGGCACGACCCCCGCCCTGACCCCGCGGCAGCCGGCTTCCCGGCCCTGCTCCTCCCGGCCCAGCGCCGCACTCACCCCCTGGAACTGCTGCTGCAGCACGCTGGGGATGTCGAAGCAGAAGTAGGAGCCGAGGGTGAGGAGGCAGTTGAAGAGCAGCACCACGAACCTGTAGGAGGCTGCGGGGCACAGCGGACACCCCTCAGCTCCCCGCCCCGCACGGCCCGGCCCTCCGCTCCCCCCAGCTGCGTCCAGCCCCCAGCCCCGGGGTACGGCCCCGCAGGCTCCGGTAGGACCGGGCCCGACCCCCGCCGCCCCACCGGCTCTCACCCCGCNGAGGCGCCGCCGAGGCCAGGCCGCGGGGAGGCCCCGGGTGCGGGGGAGCCCGGAGCTGAGGGGGGAAAGGAGCCTGGAGGGCAAAGCCGCGGGATGGGCTGGGGGATTTATCCTCCCTTAAAAGCGGGAAACTGAGCAAAGAGGGTTCAGGCTGGCAGGTGGAAAGGGAAGAAGTCAAAGGGATAAACACAACAGCTGGCTGGGGAAGGGCAGCACAGGAGGAACCAAGCAGCAGGCAAAGATGCTGCGTTTTGGGGGAAAAAAAGGCATCTGTTCTGGGATGTATTAGTAGGAGTGTGTGGGGTAGGGACGGGGGAAAGCGAGCAGTGCCTCCCGCCAGCACCAGCGCTGCGCAGAGCGGGTCAATGGAAACCGGCCCCGCAGAGAGAGGATTGCAGCGTCATGAAAGCTTGGCCCTGGGAGCGAAGAAGAAGGAAAGAAGAAGAAAAAAGCACAAAAAAATCCAAAGCCCCTGTGTGATGGGAAGGGTCAGTGTATTTCTCTTCCCAAGGCACAAGAGCCATCAAGTAAGGCAAGCCTCAGGCCAGCACCGGGGAGGGCCAGCGCCCTGCCCCATGAACAGCCGGGTCGGGCTGTGCTGTCCCTCCCGGCCGGCCGCAGGGTCTGGGACCCCAGGGGTTCCTTTCTGCTCCTGTGTCCGCGGGGGTACGCGTGCAGCAGGGAGTGCGATGTTAAACAAAAGGTTTTCAGCAGTGGTGTGTACTGGAAAGAGATCAATAACAATTTCAGGAGCATCTGACTTGTGAACAGAGTTAGATATCCTTGGAGTCTATTTTTATTCATGCTGTCATGTTAGACATGACTTGTGCTGCCATGTAGAAGTTTTTTATTTTATCCTACCCTGTGATTTCTCGCTTCCTTGGGCTGCAGGTGTGGAGAACGCTGAAACAGCGTCATTACCTTACGTACAGAGGATGACCTGCTGCGTACATTGCTGACCTGCGTCGTCCTTACCTAGCTGTGCTGGGCTGACCCCGATGGGCAGGTGACCCCCACCCAGCTGCCCGCTCTCTTCCCCCGGTGGGAGAAGAATCAGAGAGGCAAAAATGAAGAAAAAACACAAAGCCTTGTGCGTTGAGATACAGACAGTTTAATTAGTGAAGGGGGAAAAAATCAAGGTAAAAACCCCAGAAAGTGATGCACAAGCAATTGCTCACTGTAATAAATGACTAAGAGATCATTTACTGATCAGACAAGTGAAGCAAGAAAAACATTCTCGCTGTACCAGAGAGGGGAGCATCCTGTCTAGATCAGAGTTAAACCACGATACTATAGAAATGTGTTATCTTAAGCAAACAGTAAAACTGCTGTGTTATGTTACCATAATAATATGTCTTTGTTTACACCTTGAACCAATTAACTGTATAAGAATGTTTGTATAAGCCAAATTTATAGCTGATGTTTTTTATCGAAACTGCCTGAAAGAAGTAGGGGTGGGGGACATACCGAAGATGCCAAAATTGACCTCTGTAAGGATAAAAGCATCGCTCAGCTTGCCTGAATTCGGCGAGCCGTGGTGGAGCTGTGGCTCCCAGGCTGCCCCAGCGCGCTGTTTTGCTTTCTTACCTTAAATAAATTTCAATTAACTGAATATTAGACTCAATTGGTCTTATTTGACTATAACACTTGCCATCAACAGACTGATGCCCACATGGCCCCCAAGCACTCTTGGAAAAAACTCCCCCCCAGCTTTCTTGCTGAGCGTGATGCTACTTGGCATGGGACATCTCTTTGGCCAGGTAAAACGGGGCTGTGTTACCAGCAGTGCTCTCCTCACCAGCCTGAGGCACAGCAGTGTATCAGCTGCTATCAAGAAAATAAAGTTTCCCAGCTAAACACAGTACACTGAGAAACAGCTCCTCAAAGGAACTCTTTTGGCCAAATAAAAATGTTTTATAGCAGCACTTAGCAAAAATAAAAGTGCCTGATAACAATGACATTTATATATATGTGTGTACATATACGTGTCTATACAAAAATATGTGTGTGTGTGTAAAACATACACAATTCTGTGGGGGATTGATTTGAAAACTAGGGTGAGAGCTTTCCTAATGATTTGCAGGTTTTCAGGAAACTAGCTGGGTTTTGATTCTAAGTCCTTCCTCACAAAAGCTATGAAATGCTCCCGACTCCAGTTCTTTCTAATAGTGCTGCCCCTCATTTCAGTTCTGATTTATGTCTTCACGAAGGATGCCTGCTGGCAAGTATTGTTCAAGTGACATCCGGGAGAGCCTTTTCAGCTATCAATACACTGCGACAGCACTACTTTTTAAATTCGAAGAATGAACCTAAGATTCCAGACTTGTAAGTAGTGCATGCGTGCAGGGTACTGTAGCCCACAGACTCCCGGATCTCTTGTCAGGCTCTACCCAGCGCTAGCAGCAGGTACCAATGGTGCTGGGAGCGGCAGCTGGGTCCCGTTCTGTACCAAGCACACTTGTAAGACAGGTTTGTGCCAGTAGCGGCACTGTATTACACTTCAGGAACCTGTGTTGCAATCACTTTGCTTATGAAAAATACTAATATGCTGGACAAAATTCGCTGTGGTGCCAAAGGAATGGAAATGAAAAATACATGTCAGCATCCTGCTCTGTAAATCACAGGCTGAAGATGTTGGAATCCTCTGCATAGTGAGTCCCGAAGGGCACTTCCAATTTCCTCCCTCAGGAGTGTTTTGTTTTATATATATGTGTGTGTATATGGAAATACACATATATGATGATATATATTTCATAATAATCCATGTCACAGATATGGAAATAGATAATTTAGATTTTCCACGTATCTGAAGTATTTCCCCTCCCTCCTTTCAGTCTCTGGCTAACAGGCTATGTGGATGTGATGTGTTAGAACTAATTCACCTTTTGAATTTTACTCTTCTTTTTTCACTGTTTTAGCTCCAGCTCGTAACTGAAGTGTGTTTGGTTCGTGAGCCCTTAGTAAGCATTAGCATGTAGGAGCAGTGGTGGTGAGGTCGAATCCTTGTGAGCGATTTGCAGTGGTGGCGTGGATGTTTGTCCAGACTCAGGTTACCGTGTGTCTAGAAGAGCCTTTAAGCTGTCTTTAGGGAGGAAAGGGACAGGCGTAAAAATACGTTAAGTATTTTGTCAGTTAAAGATAACTTCCTGAGCACGGCTAGGTTAAATACTTTCCTGCTGAATCTGCACCTCAGCAGCGCTGGTGTCTCTACTGTTGCTCAGAGCTTCCTAGAAGAGAATCAGAACTAACAGACGTGACTGGTTAAAAACCTGTGATCCAGAAATCATCTGGGAACACTGAAAATGAATAACCTGTTATTTCCATCTTCTGTCCCGTAAGAAGTCTTTACGTAGTGGAAGAGGTGTGGGCTTACATTGCAAACAGCATAGGAAGATCCAAAAAATTTAAAACTGAAAAAGCAGCAGTGTGTCAGAAACCTCATCTACTCACAACACTTCTGGGGCAAGAACCAGCCCAGTTCAGACAGAGGAGAGGAGGAGGAGAGCTCTTTTCCCGTTACTGCTTCAAGGAAGAGAATTAATATTTGATAAGAAAGATCAGTTAGCTCACAAGACAGAGATTCTGAACACAACATATGGAGACCAGCCTTGAAGAAAACCTTGAACACAGAGGTTCTGTGATGGCTTTGTAAGGGCTGGAGCACGGCCGTGGGCAGCTGGTTGACTCAAGGATTGCCTTGGGTTCTACCTTGTGAGTGTATCTGTGATTTTAGTGTTGTCTCCTGTCTGTTAGGTCTCTCATATTCTGTCAAATTCCATTCATCTTAACCTGAATTTGTAGCTGTTCATTCTGATTTTTATTTGAACTGTTACCTCATTCCTACACCTGTGCATCCATAAATGTATCACCATAACATTTTGCCTTGACTGTAAATTTATTCCAAAACTGCAGAGCTTTTGCTATTTCCTGGAGCTCTCGGAAGTCCTGGTTTTGGTACTCTCTTAAAAACCTACACAGGTAATTGCAATTAAGTTTTACAGAAAGCTTACTGAAACTAGTATCAAGTCCTTCTCTTGCCCTTGAAGTTCGTGTGTCAGTTTTTTTCTGATTTTATAGCTTCAATTTTCTAATCTTAAAACAGGTAGTCTCTTCTGGTATGTTTCCTCTTGTTTATCTGAGTTTTTCATCACCAAGATCTCAGTCTCAGGGACTCCGCAACTATTGTGGGCAGTCCTTTAGCACTGAACTTATTCAAGCCCGTGTTATTCTTTGCATTGTTTCCAAGTGATTGCCTTACAGGAGAGAAAACAGGGAAACTGGTTTTGTGACCAGTTGTGTTAAATCCTTTTGAAAAGAAAAGACACTGTAATTTTTGTTATATTTTCAGTCATAATCAGTTAGGGAAAAGTGTAGCTGTAGTAAGTACAACATTTTCAGGCAGGCGAGTGATTTTCATTTGTCACTTTGCAGTGAGTTGCGTCTGTCTTCTGGAAACAGAGGGAACAGGAGCATTGATGTGCAATCATTTGACAGGTTTTGCCAGGCCCCCCTCATGACTGCGTGTTTTTCCTACCGACCAGCCAGTGGCTTTTCTCAGGCTCGCTGCGTTCCAGAGGTTATTCTGCTGCCAAGCTCTGAAACGACTTTTTGCTGCTGAGCTGTGGAGAGACTCCTCAGCAGTCACCAGGTGCTGTGTGCGCTCACCCCGAGCCTGAGCGGCTGGGAGGGAGGAAAATCCCCGGTGCAGGGGTGAGTAGCGGGGAGGAGGAGGTTTTACAACGGCAGGAAGACCCATGCTTGTGTGTGTTTGCTCGCTGTGGTGTCTGGGAGATGGGCTATTCTTTTTTTCTGTGATGTCCTGCTGTTGCGAGAGAGCTCCTTGATGTAATTAATCCCGGAACCCTCTCCAGCAGCACCGCTCCATCTGCTGCTGCTCCTTCCAGCTAGCTTAGAAGCTGTCCTCCCACGGCTTCAGGCCGGGCCTTCAAACCCACCGTGAATTTGATGTGCCACTAAGCAGTCCTGTTAGTTAATTATATTCTTTGCCCTTGTCACAGAGGCAGAATTTTCCCTCTTTGCTGAACCGCTAATAAAGGCAACCTGACTCTTCCAGTGCTTACACTGCATCCCCCATTGCCGTACCTGAGCGTCTGTCTGTCACCTTAGATTTGTACTGAAGGTCTCTCTTAAACATATCTTAGGTTTCTAGAGGCTCTGCAAGAGTGTCTTTCCTACTTTGTTGTTGTGGTTTGTGGGGGGTTTGTTTGGTAGCAGTAACGGCTCCTGTGAGTAGCTGCCAAAGGTTTCCCTGGGCTCCAGCTCTGCTGATGGAGAGAGAAGCGGGATCTGAGAGAGACGACTGCGCAGACACTCTGGTCAGAGAAGAGAAGGAAGAGGAAGGAGGTGCCCCCGGCATTTCCCCCGCAGCGTGGTGCAGACTGATGGTGCCGCAGGGTTTGTCCCTTGGTGCAGCCCATGAGGAGATGCAGCCGGGGAGGACCCCACGCAGGAATTACGGAGAAGCCCACGCCGGAGCCGGGCAGTCATCGGGGGACGGTGGCCCCGTGTGGGAAGGACTCACGCCGGAGCAGTTGGAGAAGGACTGTCCCGTGAGAAGGGACCCCCCGCTGCAGCCGGGATTGTGGGGACCCTCCCCTGAGGAGGAAGGAGGGGGACTGACTGCACCCCCCATCCCTGCCCCCTGCACCGCCGGGGGGGAAGGTACAGAACAAAGCCTTTGGGCTTGGGAAGAAGGGAGGGGTGGGGGAGAAGTGCCTTTCTTGTAGGATGTGTTTTTTTCTCTCTATCAGTATGCTGCTTCTTGTTGTAAACAGTTAATAAATTCAATTGTTTTCTTGTCCTTCCCAAGTCGTGTGGGTTTCTTGCCCGTGACCCTGAGTGGTGAGTGAGACCCTCCCTGTCCCTGCCCCAGCCCCCCAGGTGTTTAACAAAGGACTGTCCTCCTAAACTACAACACTTGTAAAAAGCAAATGGAAAGGAATGGGCTGGCTGATGTAAATCCTGCGGGTGCTAAGGTGTGTGCAGCTGCCCCTTGTTGCTGAGAAGATTGTCCCTAGCCCAGCATGTCCCTGCGTTTGTCAGCTGAAAGCACAGGAGTGAAAATGGGGCTGGACACGGGAGGAAAGCAGCATGCTGGTACAGAACAGGTCGGTTTGCAGCCTCCCAGCCTGCTCCCCTCACGTTTCTCTCTGTCTCTGACCGGCATGGGAGGATATCGGGTGCAGAAGGGCTACTGTGAAAGATGAACAGCAGCCAGCGGTTCTGAAAACATCGTGAGAGGCGGCACAGTCTACTCTGCTTCTGCTCTTTTGTGTTCCTTAACTTACCGTGAGATGCCCATCCTGGGGTGGCCATGGTTTCCATATAATGTAGCTTGCTTGCGCTTTGGTTTTGGTTTTGTCCTCTCTGCAGGGCAGGGAATAAAAAATCTGAAATCAGCAGACTAGAACCTCATGGCCTCCTTCAGGAAATCTTTTTTGCCTTCAGTTCAAGGTCTATTCATTGATTTAATATGCAAAAAAAAAAATCCACAACACATGGAAGTTAGTAAAAAAAACCTAACGCTGAACTTACACTTTGCTTGCTTAATATTCACCATGAATGTAATTATCATCTCCCCTGCAAAGCACACTTGGATATCAATAATAAAGCAACGAGAATTAATCACGTGCAGAGATGGAAGATGGAACTCTGATCCTACCGGGCAGATCACCGCCGCAATTAGTGGTTTGGTAATTAGCACAGGGAAATGCTGCACCGTTTGTGTGTCACTTCCAGAGTACTGCAGAGCTCTGCCGTGGACCTTGGCTGTGAGTCCTGGGGACTAGCTGTTCAGTGCACAAGTTGAGCGGTTCATTGGGACCTGCCCCAGCCCCCCAGGGGAGTGGGTACACGCTAACTGGGAGAAGCGTGGCAGAAAGGCATTTGCTGTAGGCAAGGATGCAGTTTTTAAAACTGTGTCCAGAAATTGCTTCTGAAGTGCATTGAAGAGAGGTAGAGGAGAAAGCAACGTTTCTGTTGCTAAACCATGTCATCGCAGCTATAAGGAGCACTCTTTACACTGGAGCAAACCAGCAGATGGGAAGCAAATGATGTCAGATTTTACAAATCTGTGTTTTAATAAAAATATTGTCAAAAATATAATTGAAGCATTTCAAAGACAGAATCACAGTGGTAACAGTGCATTCATCTCTGCTTTCTCAGGTTCTCTGAAGAACTCAAATAAAATAGATTACTGAAAAGAAGGGGAGTTACCTTCAGGGATGCGGAAATCCGTGTTTGTGAATCTCGGGGATTTCACCCAGAATGAAAGTTGCTTTTACTAATGTTTTATGAACACTAAACAAAACTCTCCTGAGACTCCCTACAAGGCCTGACTTCCTCCTCTTCTCTCCACCACCCTCTGGAGACTGAGGCTCTGGTGACAGTTCTGCCAGAACCTTCGAACGCCTCCTTGACTCACCCTTTGGATGGGATCGGGGATGGATCCCGTTCCACGGCCCCTAACAACCGCCTGTGATCGTGTTTGGGATTTGCACAATCTTTGCACTTCTCCACTGAAAGTGCTTTTTGTTTGTTTGTTCTGCGTATTTATTTACGGCCATTTACTCTACTGAAGAAATGTCAAAGATTAGAGAGGACGAGCTGATGCAACTGTTTCTCCGTTGGTTACAGCGAGCAAAGTGCTGCATCAAAGCAGTTAATTAAATGTTGACTAAATGAAGTTCTATTTGCAAAGCAAGCACAGAGTGCTCGGTAGGGTGAGTATGTCTGTACATGGATAGTCTCTACAAAAATTCATGGTTGGGAAGGTATCCTATGTGTAGGATTAGCTACTTTTTTTTTTTTTTACAGTCCATTTAATTAATAGAAACTCTGTGTAAGAAATGTAGAAAACACAGATTTCTTCAGTCAGAAGAGAATTGAACAACCAGAACTACGACGGTCCGTGGTCTGTAAGGACCTACCCAGGAAGGACAGCTGGCTGGAGACAGCTCCTTAACCTGTGGCAGGTACATTAAGATCCTGTGGCCGTTAATTAAAAATACAAATTTTAAAGCTGGAAACACCGCCAAGGATCTCCAAGAGACAGGGTGGATTGTCCATTGAAACTGCAGGCTGAATTCTCTGGCCAAGGCACGGGTCATTAGCACCGTTCAGAAATTACTGAGTGAATGAGGGTCTGTAAAACCACCCGGATGGTTTTTTTCCTGATGTTAACCAACATGGAACAAGCTCTGCAGCAGGCCATGAGCTATGAGCGCACTGGCTGCTGGTGTTACGTAGGGGTTCAGTGGTCTGTAAACGTTGTCTTTAAAGTGCTTATGGCCCTTCATTGAATGATCTGAAGCCAAATGAAGCATTCCTTTTAAACATAAAAGGAGCACCATCAAACAGTCCTTACGCTAGGTGGAGATCTTTAAAAAGGTTCTGTACAGTCCCATTCCTGCAGCTCCATCTTGCCGGTCAGCTCTCCAGATACTGTCTCATCGAAAGGAAGCACAAGTACTTTCTGCTGGACGGGTATTTTTAACAGGAATAATCACTTGTAAAGGAAGTCTGGTTTACAGAAACCCGACCTCTGCCACAGCTGTCATGTTCATACTATGATGGCATCATTTTCTGCAGAAACAACTTAAGACCTTGGATTTCAGCTGAATATCATTTGAAGGTAAGTTCTAGCAATAAAAACCATTTAATATTTTCCTTGGCTGTGTGCCATCAAGATAAAAACCTAAAAGCTTTTGTTCTTTCACACAGCGAAGTTCCAACTGTCCAAAGGAAAAGACAAAGGGCTGATTGGAGATCGTGTGGCTGTTAAAAACCAATTCTGATTTTACTTGCTTCGTCTCAGTGTTCCAATCCATTTGTCACTCCTCGTGTGTTGCCTTCATATTATCCACCTGGAAAAGGAGACTCTTTAGGAAAGGGACCTTGCAGTCATGCCTATAGCACATTGCTAGTGCTAGGCAAATAATAATTTGAATCATATATAAGCTCCTATGCTAGGTTCATTAAAAAACCAAGAGAGAGAGACCAAGCACTTTTGTTGCCAACTTGCATTTTGAAGTGGCAATTTGAACTCTTTCTCACAAGTGGCAGCACCATTTCTGCCATTTCTTGACTCATCTCTAGACTTTAATTATGGATTTATAAATATAGGAATGTATATTTTAATGTATAATTTAATAATTTAATTTAATAATTTAACTTCAGGCAATCAGCTTAACAACATCACAGGACTCGAGCAAGCTGTCTTTCATAGCACGGAGAACGGGATGAAGCTGAGATCACCTCACCTCGGGGATGCCTGCCGGACCTCACCAGGCTAGGCAATTTAATTAGTTTTAATTCGTGTCACTCCCATTGTTATAGTTTCTTACATATGTGGGCAAAATGCAAGAAAACTATAAATGTTTTTTACATACCCTCTTGATTACACGAAATTAGAAGATCAGTGTAAGGAGGAATGAAGCAAAATCAAACGGCGGATAAGGCTTCTCTCGCCCTATGCCTGCCTTCTTTCTCTTTACCTCATCTTTGCAATTTTTTTTTCAGAATATTTTAAATGCAATCAAGCATTCAATCAAGCATGTGATGGAGTGTGCTGGCGTGCTATTTTTGTTGTGAATGACAGTACAACTTTCTGTCTCTGTAGCTGGCCAGGCAAGACAGTGTGCGACTCAAGGCCCAAGGTGTTGGCCAACTTTTTGAGTTTTAAATTTTTCAGCTGGATTTTTTGCATTCCCATTTGTTGCTTATATGTAAGTACCCATTGCATCCGCTGCACTTGCCTGTGTGGAGAACATTCGAAAATCTGACTGTGTTCAGATGCCTCATGATTTACTGGTGATCCATCCCATAACTAATTACACCTCATACTCAGTCCTGTAGGTCCCTTCCAAGTGAACTATCCCTATTCTATTCTATTCTATTCTATTCTATTCTATTCTTTCTCTGACAATTCTTTTTTGGGAGACAAACAGGATTTTTGCTATGAATGCAGCTGTCTCTCAAAAAGCTGTTGTGCAATCTATGCTATCCTAGCAGTACAGCTAGCTAAGGTGACAGCATAGGATGAAACAGTCGTAATGCCCCCAAAATTGAGAAATAAAGCTCCTTAACACCAATTTGATACCAAGAAGCAGGCGTTGCTTTATTTCATGTCTACGCAGAGACGGGTGCTAGGTGGCAATTCCCCAGAGCTGCACCCCTGTGTGTTCATACGGTTCCAAATGTCAGTTCCGCCTCCTTTGGCACATCCTTCTAACTCCAGTCGGTTAGTTTTTGTCTCTTAACTGTGTTGGGTAGTTCTTTTCTCAATTCCATTTAAAAACGCAGTGTTCCTTACATTTACCGCGCATGCTCGGTGAGCGGGGCTCTTCATTCAGGAGGTTGTCTAGACACTGGGAGGGTGGTTTTTAGTATGGTAATTATATCCAAATGAGGGCTGGGTACTTTTGGACTGTGCTAATCACTAACTTTGCTGACTACTCCAAACATACTGATTATTTTCCAGGATGTTCCCATCTTCAAAGGGGTAAGTCTAACAAACCTGAGGTGATTAAAAAGTTTTTTCTCAGCAGTCCCAAGGACAGTCATCTGAATCACAGGGAGCACAGATTTGTTACGTTAGCTCTAAGTTAACTTGCAACAATAAGAAAGCTGTTAATTGCTGATGAGATGTGATACTCCCATTGCCATTATGCATTCTGGGTAGGTTTAAAGTTCTTTCCCTTCGTTTCATATGAAGCATTTTTAGGGTCATTGCTAACGATGGCTTTGGACTTACCCTCTTCTTCAATAGCTCCAAATCCAGTGTGTATGTTGGGGCCTTTCACAAATCCCCACCTCGCTTCTCTGTCCGGCCAGGTTGGACTTGTACAGACGATGGCTTTCCGCTGCCCTGCTGCTCAGACTCCCCAGCGAGAAACCAGCGGAGCCCACGATCTGGCTGACTGCTGCGAGGTTGCCTGTGGTGGTTTGCTGCCGCGGTGCCGCAGAAGGGAAGAGCTGGTCTCTACCCAGGTGCAACCCTTTCGGCATCTCCCTCCCCTCGACAGCCCTTACAGTCAGGATGTGCCGCTGCGCCGAGGCAGGCTGTCAGTGCCTCACCCTGCTCTAGGAAGAGGAAAACCCGGGTCACGTGCAGGCTCCAGATCTGCAGTTAGCCCTCAAAAGCTCCTTTGCTCTAATCCCAGCTCTAGCAGTCCTTCCCTGTGTGATCCTTGTGGGGCCTCTGCCTTGGTGTCTTCCATCTCTACACCGGAGACAATATTCACAAGAAGGTGTAAGACCTGGTTAGCATTTGCAAAATGGGAGTTACAGAGCATGCTGGTGTGGATCTGTGGTCTCACACAGACCAAAGACAGGTATTTCTTATGTAAACCATGAATGTGCGTATCACTGTAATCCCGCTCCGTGCTGTGTTACTTGTGCTTGCAGGACAGAGAGTCACAGAATCCCAAAGGGTTGGCAAAGACCCTTCGGATCGCTGAGTCCAGCTGTAAACCCAACACTGCCAAGCCCACCACTGACCCATGTCCCCAAGCACCACATCCACACGTTTCTTGACCCCCTCCAGGGATGGTGACTCCACCACTGCCCTGGGCAGCCTGTTCCAATGCCTCAGCACTCTTGCAGTGAAGACATTTTTTCTAATCTCCAGCCTAAACCTCCCCTGGTGCAACTTGAGGCCATTTCCTCTTGTCCCATCACTTGTTCCTTTAGAGCAGAGCCCAGCACCCCCCTCACTGCCCCCTCCTTTCAGCAGCTGTAGAGAGTGATGGGGTCTCCTCTCAGCCTCCTCTTCTCCAGACTGAACCCCCCCAGCTCCCTCAGCCGCTCCTCCTCAGCCCTGTGCTCCAGACCCTTCCCCAGCTCCGTTGCCCTTCTCTGGACCTGCTCCAGCCCCTCAATGTCCTTCTGGTGGGGAGGGGCCCAACACTGACCCCAGGATTCGAGGAGTGGTGGAATATGCCCTTACAACTGACTGCCTTAGTGTTTAGCTTTCGTTTGTTGTATGAGAAGATTCCCAGTTGCCCGTGTCTTGGTGAGACTTTTTTCTAGGTTTTTTCCCCAGGTCCCCAGGTGGTGCTGGATGGGGCCATTTTCCACCTTGCTGCCTTTGTTTCCCTCGTGCTTAGTGTGCTGCAGCTGTGGCTTGTATTTGGCATTTTACACCTGCCTTATTTGCTGTTAATGATAGAAAGGACCCTGTTTAGGTGATGACAATTTCATCCACCTTAAGCTCTGTTTAGTTTGCCGGGCCACAGAAACATTTTCCAGTTGGTTTGTGGACAATTCTTCGATTACATTCTAACCAGGATGATCTCGTTTCTCTTCCGTTAAGGTAAGCAATTCCCTTTCATCTTTCTGTTTCACTTGTTTCCCCAGATGCGCTAACTTGATTTATCTATGAATTCTGATTAAAGGAACGTTTAAATCCACATACGACTATGTTAAATTGGGCTATTGACAAAAACACGAGGATGCTCATTTGTGCAATTTTAAAAAATGCTTTTCAAGAAGTAGTTTGAGATCTGAATTACACTATTACATCTTTTTAAACTAGGACCTACTTGAAAGTAGTACCTATTTCTTCACTACACCTGACACAGTGCCCGAAAAACCAGCAGGATTCACCCGCTTTAGTACTGATGGCACGGATGCAGGGGAAACAGCGACACGCTACGCACTATAGCATGCAGGTTGAGTGGGTATTTCTTTTCTACGTATTTAATAAGCAAGTTGGAAATTCAGATTAAACATCATTTTCCCATGTTTAGGGAACAGTATGAGTCACTAGGACCAGCAGGTTGCACTGAGCTGCTTATTTGGTGGTGTTAGAGCAGCAAAGTCTGTTTATGGTACAGCTGTAGAAATGGAAGCGGGTGTCCCAGCTCACGGGTGAGTGAAAGGGCCCACACTGTTTTCTGTCCTGCCAATTTTACTTCCATGCCTAATAACAACCACTAATACCTGGGATGATATTCCAGGTGACTGAACCATTGAATTTTCCTCTGAACAACATGATAGCATATAAATTTGGGGCATATCCCTTTTTTTGTCACGCTGTTTGCACTACTTGTTGCAGCCTTGCCCAGCTGAAATTCAGAAAGTCTATATGTGTAGCTTGGCTTGTTCAGTTTGTCTAATCATCCAATATTTGGGACTTTAGTGATGTAAACTAGTTAAAGGCAGCTAGAAAGATACAAATGACTCTTTACTGCTGTGAAGCATTGCTTGCTACAAAACCAGACTTGTTAAATTGTCTTGTTCCAGTCTAAACACGGCTGTATTGCAAAAAAGCAGAATTTGATGGTGTTGTACAACAGGCATGGCTTTTTCATCCACGTTTTTCAGCCTTTAATAACAATACCAAATCTGAAAACCCCTTTCTGATTTGAAGATGTTAATTTGGGATGTTTGGTTTCCTCCTTTTACCACCCAAACTGAAAATGTTTCCCTACAGGGAATGGACTGTCTAGTTCTCTTAGTCTCTTTTTGGCCATTTTTCTGTACAAAATACAGATTGATTCTTCAGGAAAAGCTCTAGAACTGGAAAGAGCCAGTAAAATGAGTATGTTCCAAGAACCTACACACCTAAGTTGTCCAATAACTGGTTTTCAGAAGTGTCTAATCTTGACTTGTAGAAATCCGAGGAAGAAAAAGTGAGCATGGGCTTGGACGAATGGCACCAGAAATGGAGCTTCCTGGGGGTTGATATATTTGCAGCTGATGCAAACGAGCACAATTAGCACGAAGTCCTGCATCCGCTCATCAGGCTCAGGCTGAAGTGTTGCCCCAGCGATGAAGAAACTCATCCCGAACATCTGCAATGTGGCTGCAGCCTGGGGCTGGCCGTTCGTCCCTGCTGCCGGCTGCTGGGGACGGCTCTGCGCCCCGGCCAGAGACAGGAGCCAGCACCGGGAAGGGGGCTGAGCACCGGCGGACAGCGTGCTGCAAAGGAAAGGGTAACTCTTGGAGAATGATTTGGTCATATTTTCTGTGTGTGAATTTGCCCTGTGACTTTGAGGTATTCTGTTTAGAAAACAAGAAAAGGCAACTGTCACCAGAAACCTGCAACAGACCTTGGTTTAGACTTAAACCTCAATTAGTTGGAAACCCCCTGAAAGTGAAAAGAAATAATCCTTCAGAGAACTTTAGAGCTGACTTTGAGTATTTCTGATCATAAGGTGACTGATAAGTTTGCATACAATGAATCTCTTTTAGGGCTTGATTTTTTTTTTTTAAGGCAGTAACAGCTTGGCTAATTAATAAATCTTTATCTCATTTCCCTTTCGCTTCCAATGATGCAAATCATTCACCTAGCTTGTAAACCACTTTTGTTTCTAATTAGAATGCCTACGTGAGAAGCTTTTGCATTTCAGATATATGTAAATAATTTAATTTATTTGCCTTTCCTGTGTTAAGAATAGTAAAGCATGTCTTTGGTATTTCAGAATCTCTCTCCTTTCTCAGCTAAGAAGGTGAAAAGCAACATCCTTCACAAGTAGGTTATTCACAAGGATATTCTGCGAAAGGGCGCTGAGATGAATAACAGCGCAATGAAACATTCTCCTCACAGCAGCGAGCGCTGGGGGTGCTGGGAACAGGCATTTTGGGGCATTGTTTCCCATTTCCATCCCATCGTTGGACGCTGTACGAATGTACGACATCCGTGAGCATCACGTGCATCAATGTCCCTTTTGTCGTACCCACTGCGGGTGCCGGTGTCTGCCTCCTGTCTCTGGGAGCGCGCTGCTGCTCCTAGACATCTGCTGAGGGAGTTCTGTGATTGCGCTCCTGCTTCAAGGACTCAGGGGCTGTATTTTTTTTTTTAGGGCTTCAGATGGTCAGTTCTGGGCTCTGCTTTTGTCAGTTCATGTCTGACAGGTCCTCGTCTCCTTCCGCTGCCGCAGCGACAGCTGCCTTCTGGAAGCAGAGTGGTGACACGAGCAGCGCACGTGCAGCACCGGAGTGCCCTGGTTTCCACGGGGCTGCAAGCCTGAAGGCGTTTGGAGGTTTGGCATTAATTACTGGGTTGCTAAATTAGGTTCTAACACTCTTCTGGCTGGCAGCTGTCCCTCAGCTCTGTGACAGAGTCCTTCCTGATCAGGCCTCGGACTGAACGCTGTCCAGCTGAGGCCGTGCTGCCTGTGCTTCGATAGAGGATGGAGAACAAGAGTGCCAGCAGAAAGGACCGACCCCTGGGTGACCGTCAGACCACTGCCTTTGGGGGCCTCTCTGGTTTGGAGCTTGTCAACACCCCCAGGCCTGGGACAACATCCCGTGTCTGGGCTGCAGAGCAGGGCGCGGTGCCGCGGGGCTGGATTTCCGTCAGGATGAACTGAGCGGAACGAAGCACGGACTCCATCTGCCGAGGCCTTGATGGGTCCAGGCGCTGGATTCGCCTGTGCCAGCGGTGTCCCTGCCGTGTGGCTGTGCGGCACCGGGATGTCACATGTGGAGGTCCCGTGTGCCACATGTGGAGGTCCCGTGTGCCACATGTGGAGGTCCCGTGTGTCACATAAGAAGGTCCCGTGTGTTGTGCGGAGCCCCTGTCTGTCCCTTTGCCCCAGCCCCTGTCTGTCCCTTTGCCCCCAGCCCCTGTCTGTCCCTTTGCCCCCAGCCCTGTCTGTCCCTTTGCCCCCAGCCCCTGTCTGTCCCTTCGCCCCCGCCCGTGCCTGGCTGTCACTCTGGGGGACAGCAGCTGCCCAGGGGTGGGTCTGCTCCCGGTGTCCCCCCGAGCGGCCTGTACCACGCGTGGGGTGCCTCCGGCGGGTGGGCAGCGGCCCGCGGGCGGGGAGGTGCCGCCGCGCCGGGAGCGCCCCTGTCCGCGCGTCGCTCCGGGTGAGGGCCGGGCCGAGGGGCGGTGCCGCTCCC